>JAUTBQ010100309.1:0-16003 GCA_032361185.1 Lepetodrilus ovalis | reverse complement strand
TATAAGGCTGGTACTATAAGGCTGGGGGTATGTCATGGACCCCAAATACAGCCTTATATAGAGGGGGCACTGTACCATTTTGTAGTGCTACGAGTTTATGGGTAATTTTATTATTTTTGGTGTTTAAAATAGCTTTTAAGATTCTTTCACTTACATCACAGCTTGCATAAATATGAGAGTAATTTCATAAACAGATGCACGACAAAAATTAACATGACAATTCTCATGACTCAAACGATGAATATTGCACTAGGCTACTGTATATGCATGAACGTTTCTTATCAAGTTAACGCACTTTACAGCCCTGTGACTGAAAGTACAAAGCCAGACGCTTTATCGAACCAAGCTATTGTATATCTTAATGACATTAATTTTGTCCATAGATTTCATATTGTCTCCCCTTACACCTGCTCTTACATCAGTGGAGGATCAATTAACTCCACCTAGAGGCAACATGCCTGCTTAAATATCAGTTTAAATTGTTGCAGAAACTAATAAATCAAAACTTAATTAACGTAATATTACATACCACAGTGATGAAATATTGAAGTATATTTAATGATCTTCCTCAAAGATATTACGATTGTTAAAATAGTGAATATTAAACACAAATAAATGAATTTCCAGAGAGACTGAAATAGCATATTAATTCAAAACATAAGAGAAAACAAAAAAAATCAGTATTTCAAAACCAGGCCAACTTAAGTGATATACCACAATATTTGCAAATAAAAGGTTTCATTATTTTGGAATCAAGTATAAAATACATGCAAGAATATTGACTAAAAGTGACACTAACTCAGTAATAGACCATTGATGCTTTTACATCTACAAAAAATTGTTGAGAAAAATTACTTCAAATTTTCTATATGCAGAGGCCTAAAATCTTAAATGACAATCTTACAAAACATTGTACTTGCCTAGCGCTAACGTTATACAACTGCATTTGCATTATTAATTCGAAGACAAAACTTCAACGCTCAGTCGGAATCACATAACATTACCCGAAGTTGACCTAATTTCAGCGAGTGGAAATAATCGGACAGTCCAGGTCATCAGATTTCATTGATTTTTTCGTTAACGAGTGGTCCTCGGTCACTCACAATACAAAGTGTTTTAATTTGCGAAATGGAAAATTTCTCAAATCTTACAATGAAGCCATGACAGAGAGATTTGCAGTTTTCCACAGACTTTATGATGAATGGACTGTTGATTAATCTAGATATGACATCAGTGTGGCACCGGCTGATCTGTTCGCATGCCGTGCATTTATTTTGAAAATTTGATGCCACATTATCCTTAACATGACTCTTAAAACTTCAGCATTTATCCAACACCAATAATGCTTACAAAATAAGCGATTTCCCCTTCGACATTTGGGAAACATTACATGATAAAAGGCTAAACTTATCGTCTTCAATTTATTTCTATGCGTGATTTTATCGAAATATACATTGTGGCCGACATCACAGTACAATGGAAAATTGTTTCTCCACAGGATATCTGCTTCTGTGTAGGTGTGATTGGTGACATGTGCGGACAGTTTCAAACTAATCTCGCACACATTGTTTTAATGACAAATACCCAATATACAAGCCAAGATATTTTCAACCTTTTGCTGAATCTGTGTTCTAACTGGAATAGTGTAAATACCTTTCCCTGCTGGAATGATACGAAGCAGCATTTACCAGGACATAGACAGTCATCTCTAGGAAGAGGGTTAACCAGAGAAAGACCAATTTGCTGAATTACGTCACTGATTATGCCAATGGTAACAAATTGCAGGCACCAATTTCTAGACATGCTATGATATACACTCTAAATACCTGTGTCCGGGGAACTTTGCTGATATATGTGTGTAAGCCTGTAGTTGTGTGTAAGCCTGAATGTGTGTAGAAGCCTGTAATTGTTTGTAAACCTGTAGTTGTGTGTAAACCTGTACTATAGTTGTGTGTAAACATGCAGTTGTGTGTAAGCCTGTATGTATTATTTAATCATTTGTGGGTGCATGGAAAGACTCAAGTTAGATAGATGGTTGGACTTGTACAAAGAACACTGGTAGCCAGATCAAAAGCCAATGATGTAAGTCACACCGGTAGCTAATGTTGAAAATCACACAGATAGCCACAATGCTAGCCATGTCAAAAGTTTCATTGGTAGCTGGAAGCCAAATGGAAAGCCACATTGGTAGCTGGTAGGCACTTGAAAGCCACATTTGATAGCTGGAAGCCATAATGAAAGCCACACTGGTAGCTGGAAGCCAACTGAAAAGCCACATTTGATAGCTGGAAGCCATAATGAAAGCCACACTGGTAGCTGGAAGCTACACTGGAATCCTGCAGACAACTGGAAAGATGTCCTACAAAGAAGTGATTTTAATTAATCCAGCAAGAGACTTATCATTATCGTCATTCACAGATTGGCTAAAAAGCATTGGCAATGCAGTAATGGCAACGTAGGTCAGACTACATGTATACTTCCAGCAGACAATGACCCATTATCACATTCATTATCTGCATTGTCCTCTTCTGTGAAAGTCAGTCAAGTCTTATCTCACATTAGCAGGCGATGACAAAATATCATAATATGTTTTCTACTGAAGATAGCAGTATGTGGAACAGCTTAGCTAATGAGTCTAGGGTAAAATACACATTAAAGTAGGGCCTACTACTAAACATCGCGATTTTTTCCCTATTTTCAATTAATCCTTATCTATGGCCCCATGTGTATTTGTTAATAATTAATATAAAACTTTCTTATCTCTTCATCCGGATGGTGTCATGAAAATAGAATCAGTGTCATACATATTTTTTTTATAAAATCCTGAAATCTAGTAATTTTTACGAAAATCAAATAAAACAAATTGAAGGATATCAGAAGGCTGTAACATTGAAAGAGATATTGAATTCAAATTAATTTTTGCTACGCGTGTACACCAGATTATTAGTGCAATATTAACTACGACTGAAACACATCAAACTGCACAGTTATTTTCTGATTATGACAAACCATATGTTCCCCCCTATGCAGAAACACAATACTACTAATTTAAAGGACAAATCAACATATCAAATACACAGGTCTGAGACAAGGCTGAGGGCAAGAAAAGCAAAATGGTTGCCTCCCCGTGCACGGAAGCGATGCCTGGTTTCTTTCAAACACTGCAAGCTTTATTAATAAATCTTTATAGATGACTCCTCTGCATACTAATGGGCCCGTCACATCTGGGGTAATCAACTTGAATCCAATCTTTATGCATAAATAAACTGATTATGGGGCAACTCTCTTGCCGATATGGTGTAAGGCTAGAGAGATGGGGAGAAGGAAGACCTGCAGCCAGTGAAGCACCAGGTCCTTGTGACTGTGACTTGGCAATAGGGCCAGATTATAACTCGGATCATTCCATCAGAAAATAATTGACATAGCTCAAGCCCTGGCAGCTAACTATACAGGACACATCAAAACACCAGTTGCCATTCCCCCCCACCTCTCTTTCATTGTGAGCTGGGGTCTATGCACTACCACGCAGATCTCTACACTAACCTTCGATAAAAGCATATTTCCCATAATACCCGCATGACTATCTAGACAAAAACAATTAGCTCAACCCGAAGTAATGCATGCCCTATTCATTTTGAGCGATGCAAACTAAATGCTTGCTTGGGGAAAAAAGCTTGATTTTCAGGGAGGAGGCATCACAAAGAAAATGTCAGCCCTCTTTGGTCCAACAGCCCCTTTGAGAGAACGGTGGAATGTTAAACAAATATCGGATGGAGAAATTTGGCACATGCAGATGAGGCCTCCAACAAGAAGCCGGTTTTTATGCTGAGGGTTCCATGAACACACAAGCTTTAATTACCATCCGTCAAACTGCGAGTATTTTATGCCGGGGATATGAGTAACATGACAAATAATCATAGGAAATCTAACGAGGAAAACATTCAATTTTTTCGCGTGTGGTATGTATTTGGAGAACAATTTGATACATGTACAACGCAAATATTGCAGAAATAGCACACGGATCTTGACAAACAATATGTACAAACATTAGACAAATATGTTTTTCCTACTTCTTGGATGGTACTCAGTGAAACAAACAACAAGCAACTTCATTACGAACTTGGTTCATCACATTCCTTGCAAAACGTGAAGTAAATTGAGTAAGACATCATTTTTGGATGCTGTCTAGAAATAATATGTATCTATTGTAATCTTGCTATAATTTTTAGTTTAATTTATTTTATTTTAAACCCATATTTCTTACATTTTTTTGATTTTTTTTTGCATTGTGGTAAATAAAGTCACTTTCTAGAATCTTTCACTAATCTTATGGTATTCAACATGTTATTTTTTTTTTAAATATTTTTTTTTCTGCTATAGGCATGCACAGGCATCTCAATGATGATGTTTACTCCAACAAATTAGAACTAAAATCCAGTCATTGTATCTCCATGACCATTTAGTCTTCCTAAAGATGTCTTAACGATATTGCACTGCAATAACACTCATAATGCCAAATATTTCTAATTTTTTCCCCCATGTTTTCCAATTTGTAACTCTTAGATAAGATCTTGATGCACGTTAGATAACACAGATATAACACAGCATTTGGTGATCAATTTTCCAACAAACAGGTGAAAGTATATTCTCAGCTTCCTAAATATAATGCTAAATAAATCGGAGCATTTCAAAGGTAAAAAAAATATGTTCTGTGTTCTGCCAACTGAAATTAAAATAAACTTATATTCATACTATTTACCGCTGTTTAATCTAGCACTATTAAAAAATATATCCAATCCAAAAAACCCACCAATTATCTTTAAATTATCAAAATTCCTTAACATTCTATAATCATTTACAAACGAATTTCATATCTTTGAATAGGTCAATGTACAGCATTTCCAACAGACAAAATACACCAACAAAAGAACAAGGTTCCATTTTTTCCCTCCACGCAGTCACAGATCCAAAATTTCTCTGACATCATGCAAAATTCCAATCATGAAAAATATGACTGTCAGTGATATGGGCGCAGGATGAGTCAAACTTTTTCCACGATTAGCACAGACACCGGCAACAATCAATAACAATTCAATTCTATTTCTCCCCAGTCCTGAAGGGTCCTCTCTCTATTGTTAACCCAATTCAAGAACTGAAAACGCTCGTCGTTATTACAAACAATTTTTATATAGAGCGCCAGTCGCATCAGATTGGATCAGATTTTCCTTTCCATTTTAATACCGCTGACAGCCGATTTAAATTCTCACAAAATGAACCGTCTATCCTCCATCTGTTTAATCCGCTGAGATTTAAATCTGGAGTAAACGAATGCTTTTGTTTTCACGGAAAATGTCAACAAAACTTGGAAAACGTTCTCATTAGGAGGTCCAATTTCTTCCCAGGTTGATGGTCGTCTGTGCTTATCTCTCAATCAAATTGGGTCCAAGATGGATCCGTCAAAATTGGAAAGCACCGACTGATCTGAACTACCTTTGACTCGGAATCACTCCGATTTGTCCCCACACTGCCATAGTGTCTTACCTTTAATCACAAAGGTGACATACGCTCCTTTGTAAGAGTTAGCGACTTAAGTCTTCTCACAGCTTAATCCCAGGGAGATACACAAATAATGAAATTACAGTATGCTAATACATTCAATTATTTTGGATCAGATTTCTTTGGTTCCACAGCGATGACATACACGAGATTCTGTTTCATTCATGATCTATAAAATTCATTGTCTAGTCTATGAAAAATAAATAATAAAAAAAATGTAGCAGTTTCCAAGTGTCTAGTCTGGATGTCATTAAAAGTCTTCATTCGCTAATATTTAAAAGAGGACAAATTTGAAATATAATGCAAGTACCATAGTGCATGGATTAAAATTTAGGATAATCAGGCAACTAGGTAATAGATAAATATTTTCAGGAATATGTAATTTTACAGTGGTTAAATGTGACCAGAAAGTGGAATAAAATGGAATATCATTTTAGACCATTTAAAAAATACCTTTTATCATTACTAACATGAAAACTGTCTGAAAAAAAGTAAAACACAGTGGCTACAAAGCTAATGGCATGTGGCAACAAAAGACAAATCTCCCCATTTATAGTAAGGAAAGAATACCAAAACTTGAGGAATTTACGTTATGGCATCCATGGTCATAATCTTTAGTGCTGTTATTTGTGTGAACATAAACGTAAATCTTCAGAGGCATTGACTAAAAGAGTTCAGAGGAATTGCTTTTTTATAAACGACATCGGACAAGCAGACAACATAGTGCGCTCCTTGGTCCTTTTGACAAACAGAGCAGATAAAGTACTTTCGCTGATTATATGTAGAAATCAGCAGTACCGACTGAATCTTCAACAAACAATATGATGTTGTCATGCAAAGCATCCAAAATAATGCCTAACATACATGACTTCACTGTTAAAAGCATACAATCACAGATGGTTGCCATATATAATGGACAAACAAATTTCTATCTGAGACTACTTACGGGTACTGATGTTCTTGTTCCCCCAACACTCAATAGTTAACAAAAAATCATATTCTATAAATATAAAAGGTAAATACAGTATCCCCTCGATATAATGCTGAATTTGGGGTCCATGACATGCCTTATATAATAGTGCAGGTAAATAAAAAAATATATAAATGGGATCCACATCTGACCCAGCCTTATACCCAGCCTTAGAACAGTGTAGTTCTAATTATCTTGCCTTTGGACCATAAAATGCTAGATCAAGTTTCCCCCAATGTGGATTAATGAAAAGGTTTTTGGTGAAATAAAATTAATAATAAGTACCACAAATTCATGTAGTTTGCATTTATTACTCATTGAAATCTGTGATTGTATGCCTTTAAACCAAAATTAAAACTGCTTCTTTAAATTCAATTTATAATAAAGCAGTATGATATATTTTATTAAAAAATATCTTACCTTGTGCCAGCAGTTTAGCGTCGGTTTTAGTGAAGAAGTCAACCATTGGTGCCATGAGTAACAGGAAGCAGAGACATCTACTGGTATGAAGGGAAGACAACTTCTTTCATATAATATTTGGTCATCGGTCCTGAAAAACAGCACAGTTGATAAGCACCAAGAAAATATTAAGTTAAATAATGGTCACTTGAATTGGTAATTATACAACCAGGCCCCGAGATTACGAAACTATTTCAGTACGATTTCATGCTCAAACTGAAATTTAATATCGGAATTTGTGAATAAAACTTTGAGTTGAGAAATATTTTCAATGATAAACAATTTGTAAATAATGTGATGACATCCATTAACTATTGATAACTGGCATACCATGTCTTTGGCCGATATAGATAAGCAACTGGTATAAAACCAAGTATACAAACACTTGCCATGCAATTGTCATCAGTCTAAACAACATAAAAGTAGCATTTATTTTGTTTAGCTTGAAATGTAAGCAATGTGTTATCCCTACTCAACTGGTTTGAGAATATCATATGCACCCAGAGGCATTGAAATTAAAACTGTATATTAATCTTATATCTACAAAATGTCACATTTTGTTTATTTACAAACGATCAAATATTACCATGAAAAATATTAACAACATTCATTAGAAACATTTTCACTCCTGATCCATTTCCATGGGAAATGAACATTAAACAGTTATAATTATTCGGTATGAAATTATTGCATCCTTGAAATATCATTCCTTACGAGTTATCATTCAGTCTAATGCTGGTCGTTTGAACTTAATATATTGACTTAGTGGTGCTTACGGCAAACTTTAACAAGCTACATTCTTCTGTAAACAAACATCGGACTGATACTGAAATGGGGGTGGTCTTGTTAGGTCCTAGGAGAAAGTACTAGAGTCAAGATAATTCACCAGACATTATTTTCATAAAAGTATTGGAATCGCCGATTCTTATCAAGTAACCTGTCACGAAATTAGGGTTGAACCCGATTACCGCGAGGTACTGTTTGGCCTGGGCAGGTATTGGGAGTGTGAACGTGTTTCTTCTTCACCCTAGTGCAATTTACCTAGATACAAAATACCTGGATTAAGCGTCGATACACAAAAAAAGACAATAGTGGAGTAAGAGTGCCCGTCCCGGATTGGCAAATATTGTCACACGCTTCTCAAAACAATATCAAAGAGTGGAGGAAATCTTCAGCCATGGAGGGAGGAAGATGATCCACAGCTTTTGTTTACCGGCAGAGACGTAGATTTAGTGCCGACTTAAAAGATTTGATTCCGACTTTGCATAATGTTGACTCCTCGCAGGGTTGTTAATCCCGATGAACTCGCTATATCCCATCTGCACCACCCAATAGCCAAAAATCTGGGAGACCAGCAGATTACAGTTGTAGATACGCATGGTGGATTTCAAGACTTGTAAATGACTGGAAGCTCTCAGCGCTTAATTACCATCAAAACATTCCCTCCCTGTTGATGCCCATCACGTTTGTCTGACCCCGCTCTGAACTGATTGTGAGACGTCTGTTCGGCAGAACCCCGTTTCAAGATGGCCGCCATGTCCAGCTGGCCCTTGCTTCAACACTAGATACCACTCAACAAGTGCATCATGATAAGCTTTGTGAGGCTGTATGTTTGCTTTTCTTTGCCTCTTGCAGAAAACACCGCTGATAGCGTGCAGGAAGAATCATCGTACTGGTAAGGCCCCCCACCTCCCCCTCCCACCATCACCACCTCCCCACTTGACAACTACAGTAATCCTGCCTCCACCGGTGGTATCCCTGGCCCCACACCTAAGCCAAGCCAATAATGGCAAATTAATTTCCATCAGTTCAGAGATTTATGGTCTATGCTCTGTTTACGAAATAATCATCTGTTGCTTGTCACGTGGTAGTAATTTATTAATAATTCATTCCCTGAAACTTGTTAATTCTTCAAGAAACTTTGGGGATAAACATGCCACGTGCAATAAATGTTATATCGATACATGTCCTTACTAAAGGAGCAATAAAGAGCAGTTTTACAGCTCAGTGAAGTATTTGGGATAAATATGTCCTGATTACTTACACACGTACCAAGAGAAGTCAGCTATGAGTCCTACAATAACATTTATCTCGGTGAGACCATTTCTAGAAAAAGTATATCCATAAAACCACAATATACTTATGCAAGAAGAGATGATTATTGGAAAACACATCCTTTCTTACATCCAAGTTTAGTAAGCTACCCACCAAGATCATCTGAAATATCAAGACGACTGGTAATTAACAAAAAACAACCAACCGAAATATGACTTTGCAACAAACATCGTCAGGGTTTTGAATTAGGACGGTTTTCAGTTTTGACCACATTAGACACCAGAGTCAGAAGTAACTGGTGATTACTTTACATACTCAGCATTCTCTGGTCTGGTGCAAACCCTTAATGAAAAGTCAGGCTGTTAAGACACTTGCTAGAGGTTTTATTGCCCATCAGGCACCACCACGACAGAGGTGTTTTTATGGGATGAGCTCTGTAGAAATAACTGTAGGAATAAAACCCAACCTGCAATGCCAATAATTAAATACAAGTATTTCTTTCAGGGAGAGAAGTATAAATATGTATACTGCTTCCTTGATTGTCAAATGCGTTTTGCAAACCACGAATCCTCAAGCAACGGCGTGGAGTCCATTGAATATCAATCTAATATTCACACGTAATAATTTAAAAAGCTGGAAATCAAGTCTTTTCTGGCTAAGCTTTACCGATACAATGGAAGAACATTGTCAAAGAACAAACAAAGGCAGTATTGACAAGATAAAACATTGTTTGATCAGCGGGAAGCGAAGATGTATCAATATTAAGTAACGTCCGTGTCCATACAGTTTACCAAGAGCGTCATCCCGTCCTAATATGGTGCATTAAACCTGTTTGAATACTTTCACCGCGCTGGTAGAGGATCATCCACCACAGCATACCCTTGCTGGTGGACAGACTAAAACATTACAGTGACAGTTCACTTAGGAGGTTACACGGAACGTGATGACCACGACCATCAAAACTGAACATCGAGACGAGTTCGCGAGACGTTGCTGATCGCGTTCACTGGTCGCACTACACAAGCCATTTCTGAGGAGATGATACGCAGCCAAATCACACAAAGAGCAAGCGTCCTTTTTGTTAATTACGACTTAGCCTCACCTTTGAAACCTGCCAATTATGTCAGAGAAACACAACACTTCCTGTCATCATCAAATACCACCACAGGAGCGACTTTTCCATACAACAACCTCTGCAAGTAACCTGACAGACTTAATTATAGCAAATACGCTGGTTTTTGGCTGCACACATTCATTTATTCGCCAGTCAACTATCCTGCTGTGACATAGATTTTCCCCATTAAAATGCTGTCATATGTCAAAGTGTTTTCCACAGAAAAAGGACATGGTCTTCTAAGATTAAGTGTGGTAATTCTCGCGGAATATTCCGGCATATACCAGGTTATTAACGACGACCACCGTCTACCCGGTTGACACTCAGCAGTTACCAATGGTTACATCTGTATATAGCACACACATAATCTCGTACAAGGATTAAGGCTTTACTTCTAATGACAGGCATAAATCATCAGCCATTTGCAAGTTTGCATTCCTTTGCAACTACATTTCTCTACCGAAGCCTTTTGTCTCTTAAGTATATTTTGTGCCCATTATGATGTGTTCTATTATCAAAATATTAAATCATGCAGTGTACTTATGAAGACACTAGCATAGATCATGGAGCATACACATAGCAATATACCAGATCCATGTGTGTACAGTTATCAAGATACCATATCATAGAACACACTTATCAACATGCTAGATCAACATTTGTATGGTTACCATGATTTCAAATCTTAGTTTATTATTGGCAACATTTTAGATCAAAGTGTGTACAGTTATCAAGATACCAGATCATAGAATACACTTGTCAACATACTAGATCAACATTTGTACAGTTACCATGATTTCAAATCTTAACTTATTATTAGCAACATTTTTAGATCAAAGCGTGTACAGTTATCAAGATGCTAGATCATTGAGCATAGTTATCAATATGCTATAATCAATGTTTGTACAGTTTTCAAAATTTATTAAAATCTTGTAGTTATCAATGTGCTAGATAAAAGTTTACACAGTTATCAATATTTATTAATATCTTGTAGTTATCATTATGCTAAATGAAAGTTTCCACAGTTATTGAGATACTATACCATAGAACACAGTTATCAATATGCTAGGTCAACATTTGTACAGTTACCAAATTTTTAAATCATAGCTATGATAGATCAAAGTATAGTTATCAAATGATTAGATCATAGGGCATAGTTATCAATATGCTAGCCTAACATTGTAGTTATCATTACTTTAAATCATAGCCAATAGTAAACAACATGATAGATCAAAGTTTGTACAGTTATCAATATACTAGATCATAGAACATACAGTCATAGTGATGCCATTTCATAGTACTGTGTACAGTGATAAACATACCATTAGGGACATCACACCAAACTCTTCACAAACATTATTTGTCTTATTATTAGCTTCATTTCCTCAAATTAATAATTAGATCAATACATACCTCCGTGAGTGCATTCAACGTTCCAGTTGCTCTATGGTATCTAACACAAACTGCTTTACCTATTAGTGGACCAGAATACTTCTAACATAATAGTAGATGGACCTTAAGTGTTGTAGACATATCTTTAACAAACAAAATGGCTGATATTTCCAAGTATTTAACAATGCGTACGATGGACGTTTCATTGGTACCACTCTCTATAAGCGTTTCACGGCAGCTGGTTTAATTACTCCCACCATGGTATCAGCGGATAGTGTCCAAGACAAAATGATCTTGTAGCTCGGTTCTATTTGGTTTAATTATTATTCTGCAATATTAGTGATGATAGATCTGCATATTAGAACCACCAGAGCAAAACTATTTCTTTTCAGTCTGTGGAATAATCCATATGGCAGGCAGCTATAACACCATGCCTGGCCGAGCTGTTATAAAACAAATCCAAGATCATGCAGATATATTAATTATATATGTATTGATTAACATGAGTCATTATCAGAATACAGCATTATGACACTCGTTACCGCAAACTACAACGACCTCATCAGCTGCCAACGTATATCTATCACATTAATTAGACAGTTTCATGTCATCAGTTGCCAAACAAATTACCTCCCTTGATATAGCTCCAAAGAAAGAAATATGTATGGATCAGCGAAGGAATTTCCATCAGCTACCTGAATTAATCTGTAACAATACCAATTATAACAATAAAAGTTTACTTTTTTTAATTTAAAAATTTTCAAGATTCTAAAACTTTCATAACATGACAACATTGGAGTATGTGGTAAATGAGTGATTATGGAGTTTAACGTCGCTGTGGGAATCTTTCACCCATTTGCAATGATAGAGCATGTGGATATCGATCTTAAAACATTAGTGCTAAGATTTGTTAATTATAAAATAATATACAATTTTATGACTGCACTTTTGTTTATTTTTCATTTCAAAATATAGTTGATTGTCCATTCATTAGATTATATGTTTGGTGATCTTAAAACATTAATGGTAACATTTGTCAAATAAAAATAGCATGACTTTACTAGTTCCTTAATAAAATTCAAAATATAACATGGAGGTCCAGTCACGCTGGACTTGAAAACTTCGGCATAAAACATCTGCATATCCTTGAATGAAAATATATTTCAGATAAATATTTAGATTATCAGTTGCGGAAGCAGGGTTTTAATTATCTATGGAATGTTCTTTGATTTTTTTAATCTGGAATTGGGCTGCTCTCGTATACCCAGGAGAACTTCGCATTTGATGAGAAAATCTGGAGTTGTAAGCAACGGCAGTAACAAAAACATTCTCCTGCCTTCATCAAAACACACATTCGCAGGCGAGTATCCAAATATCCCCCAAATGAAAGCTAAATCTGATTCCACTTGATAAAACAATATGGCCACCATGGATCATGTGACTGAAACAATCTGCACATACCCGATGAACCAGACAACATTTGAAATCATTACATATTGATGCCGGAAGGTAGTGGCAGACTGGCCTGGGAGTGTGCAGAGAGAGAAAGCGAGAAAAAAAAGGGAAAGAAGCATAGTATGTCTTGTTTTTGATAAGATTCCCCACATAACGACTGGAATCTTCTTCCGCACAAGCGTATCCATCACTTAAGCCGTGCTACTCCTCATCACTGGAGAAGAATCAGTAAACATATCAATACAGCCGGATCAACCTTTCGAATCATCAGTTGTAAATATTTGTGGGTGGGTGCCAAACAAAATATAACTTCATCTCGCCAGCTCGACTTAATTACTCAAACATGTGCCAAATGTTTTATTGCATCGAGATCGGGCTAATTTTACTCCCTTTAGATTACCGCCATTTTACATCAGTCGCTTGTGTTCTGACATACACAGCTGTAGGTGGATCTAGTTCCATCGCTCTCCAATCAAGAATCCCTAAAGGATAATTCTATGTTTGCCTTACATTCCGTCAAAGGGGGTCTATATCATTTCCACCGTTAAAGAAATTATCACTGTTTTTGAATATTGTCCTGTCTGAACATACACACATGTTGCGACATCCTATTCAAGTTCAACACCCACGGACAATATTTTCTTTGCAGCATTGATTTTTCAAGGGAATTAATATGTATTAGTAAATATACGATTCATTACTTATCAAAATAAAATCTTATCATTGGTCATGTGTGCATCCCATCTGAAAAAATAGTACGTAAAATTAATGATACGAAACAGTGTTATCTGTTACTTGTCATTTCAGAATGCATGTTATGAGTGTAGGTTTTACATAGAGACCTCCTGTGGTATGATGTTATGAGTAGGTTTTACATAGATGTGGGATGATGTTCTGTGTGTAGGTTTTACGTAGACCTCCTGTGGTATGATGTTATGAGTGTAGGTTTTACATAGATGTGGTATGATGTTATGAATGTAGGTTTTACATAGAGACCTCCTATGGTATGAAGTTCTGAGTGCATGCAGGGATAGAAATTAACACTAGCCCGTTAGCCCGGGCAATTTGTGCCAATGCTAAAGGTATCCTAAGGGCTAATAGAAATTATGTATTTTTGTAAATGTTTGTTATTTGTATCACTATTCGGGCTAGTAAGTTTGTAAGGTAAGTTTCCATCGCTGCTGCATGGAAGTGCATATTGGGTAAGACACACACCTCTGTATCATATTTGGTGCTAACTAAACAGCATCCTATTGTTAACCCCATATCTTTCATGTATCACGTGAGATACTCTCACAACAACTCCAAACAAAGAATTTCTGCTAGATAAAGTTTCAAACCTTTGCAATATCAAACATTAGAATACACTAAAATCAAAGATGGATAATATTACTGTCTCAATTATATTTAATGCAATTGATTTATTTGCATTCCAAATAATGAAATCATGTACCAATATTGATCACTGATATTGAAGTAACTCTGATGCGATAACATGTTGGATACCCATGGCATAACAATTTAACCCTATAAATATTTACAACATGGAAACAGTCAAAGAGTTAATCTCAGTTTCCAGACTCAGACAGAATTTTTTTTAAATCTATACGTAACGCCAATGACATATAATCAAGCAAACCAACACTACAGTTCCAAAGTTACAAATGAGCAAAAAGCTGGGCCATATTCGGATGTATATCATATCGGCATCTCTGGCTATCAATATTGCATGCAGTATCCTTCATTAAGCTAAAAAGTATAGATTTTTTAAAACACTTTTGTCACCTATGATAATTAGAAGCAGCAAAGTTAACACGTGCCTAAATTATTCATTAGATTTCCATAAAAAAAACTTTGCTGGTGTATACCAAGAGTGGTTGGAGGGTGGCAAGACTAATTACCACACAACTACACCACACTTATTGCACCAAGACAAGGACTTCTAACGACGGTGCATTATGTATATATGGGAATGTGTTTTCCCGGATAGCATTTGGCCTTAAGCTAAATGATAATGAGTGGGTTTTTATACAAATGTGCCCTTTCAGCATGTTGAAAATCTAATTAACTCCTGAGCAAAAACAGAGCCAAGTGACGAGTGCGACACATGAGCGGCAAGTAGCATCAATCTAATTAACCCACATCCTTTTTTAACAATATACAGAGTCACCTATGTAATTACGATGGTATATAACTACGGCAACGTAATAATGATGCTACTACGACTTGACACTAGTGCTACACGTACGGCTTGTCTCCCAATGTATTAATACGTAATTACGTTTGTGCATATCCACGTTATAATCTACTTATATCACGTGATGTATGGCCGTAATAATATGCATAGAATTTAGCTCGCATTAGTAAATGTGCAGACGTCCGTGAAAGTAAAATCATTAATGCTATTGATTCCCTTCAACTCATTACTCATAAATAAAGAAAATTACATCAATAAATGTATGAATAACATCACATACATTTTCTAGAAAGTCTGTACAAACCAATTTAGATTTGTGTTTCAACATTACAACTACAAAAAAAATCTTACTATAATTATTATCAACTCTTTTCAAAGTTAAAGAACAAATGTAAATGAACTCATTGATGATTAATACTTGCAACAGAAACCATTACCCTACGACAACTTCCATATTGAATACCAGACTAGTTAGGTGTTGATGTTTAACCAGACTACGTAGGTGTTGATGTTTAACCAGACTACGTAGGTGTTGATGTTTAACCAGACTAGGTAGGTGTTGATGTTTAACCAGACTAGGTGTTGATATTTAAGAAGGCTAGGTAGTTTTTGATATTTAACCATTTAACCAGACTAGGTAGGTGTTCATATTTAAGAAGACTAGGTAGGTGTTGATGTCTAACCAGACTAGATAGGTGCTGATACTTAACCAGACTAGGTAGGTATTGATATTTAACCAGACTAGGTAGGTGCTGATACTTAACCAGACTAGGTAGGTGTTGATATTTAACCAGACTAGGTAGAT
>JAUTBQ010100198.1:0-16011 GCA_032361185.1 Lepetodrilus ovalis | reverse complement strand
ATAACAAAAATAAAAATGGGATCCACATCTGACCCCACCTTATATCCGAATCTGCTCTGTATCGAACAGCCTTATATTGAGGGGACACTGTATTTGACATTGGTACTAAAGCATGGTACTGTTACATGTTAGTGAACACAAACATACTGACCAAAAATTAGCCAATGTCATATTCTGAAATAATAAAACCACCCATAGTTTTCCAACATACATTTCTCAGACTCGACATTCATTCTTCAAACACTCCCTTCAAAAATGTTATTATTGTGGTCACATTAAAATAAATTTGAAATAAAATTAAGTGTCCGGTATATTTCTAATTTTGACTGAATGTGAATGTGAATAGAACTTCTAGTATATAAAATAACATATGTCAAGATACTAAATCTAAGATAAAACCCATTTCATTTATCAACCCATTTATAATTTTAGCTACTGTTTCTATTTTCAATGTAGATGTATGTGATATTCCACCAAGGATAGGTTTAACTGCCTCCAGGCGACTGAGGAGTTATTTTGGTTTGTTGGGATAGATCCACAGTACGACCGCATCGGGAGATACACATCTCACATTAGTTCTGGTGAGCCTTCCCGGATTGGTCCCAGACTGCTGGACTGTAAATTCCTGTCTAGCCGACTTAGGTAACTTCAGGCCAGGCAAGGAGAAAGCTTGAAGGACAAAACCAAAACATTGGCGCTCTGCCAAATATGCGGACAGGTAGAAAAGAAATCTCACATCTGCTTGTCTGAGTATACAGTCTGAAACAATGATGAAATCGCCCACAGACAGAAATAGCTTAAACATTCCTGTACGAACCAGGACTTAATGTCACACACTTTCTGTAGCTAATTTCTTAAATTGACAATCGCTAATGAAAAGTTACAGATCTATACATTGGGGAATTTGTACTAGTAGAAGAAATACAGTTAGGATTGTGTCTTGTTTGGAGTTTACACATGAAGTAGTGTTTTCTGACGTGCAACAAATCTAAAAATGATGAAAATCTGTATTGATTATTGTAATCTGCGAGTGCGTGGGCAATTTTGACGCATTGCACAACTGCCAACAGTATTTCAGTTGTCTCGTAACTATCAGAATATGGTTTGAACTAGTCGTTCCAGTGAAACCCACATAAGCATATAAACAAGTGAGAATTACTGTGTAACATGCAGTGACATTGATTTCCAAACTATTATGTCTAAAAACAATCTGTTCTACAAAGCAGAAAATAGAACTCAGAACATGTAGTCAAAAGACCATATTGTCCAAGCCCCTACCAACCCCGTCATTTTCATTGAGTTTACATTTTAGAAAGATATGAAAATTGGTTAGCCAGATACAATATTTTCATGGGAATTTTCATGGTAATCATTTGAAATAAAATAAATCTCATGCCATTTTTTATTTTCAGAGATATATTTTTACAGTTTTCAAAACAATTAGTACTACCATATAGTAATAACAATAAATGATGCACACACTTCTAAATTAGAGGCGATTCAGATTCCATTCCTGTTAATAATCGCAGCCCTGTACAGATCTCCCACTAGTTGACAGTGATCAGATACATAATGATAAATTAACTCCAGCGGCATCACTGAAAGTCATGGTGCTAATGTTGGCATACCACAAATAGCTTCAACAATCCTTGTTAAGTCTAAATATAATACACAAGTTGATTAGAGGTCTATAACAACTATATTGAAGATCGAACCGGTCTGTGACATCTACAGACGTCATTGTGTTGGGGTCGGGGAGTTGGGGGGAATAACTCTGTATTGATCACGGCTTGTCATGGTGGCCGTCATCAAAGAAGAAGGAAACTAATTGACTTTCGTCCAATTACCCTGCCGATTGTCGATGAAAATCAGTGAAAAGTCTACGGATTTTGGGACCGTCTGTTAGTAAATAAATCTGCTGACATCGTTGAGACATGAAGGGTTCCACGGGATCAACATATAGGTTTCGCTCAGGACACAGGGAGCGGGTCAGGATATAATCCTGGCTCCATAACAGACAGATGCTATTCACAGAACTCCCGGTCAATACAGTCTAGGACCGTGGAACAAATCCATCCCAAGTCTTAAGACGCACAAACACTCTCAACCACGTAATACAATAACAACATAGTAACGCTAAACATCCCTCTAAAAAATATAGTCAAATCTTGACCGCATAAACATACCAAAGAAGCAGTGGTAGGTAAAGCTTTTAGAGTTAAAACAAATGATAAAATTAATATGGGCAGAGTAAAGCCAGTGTTGTTTAGCGCACGTGGTCCTGGGGCAGACGGCCTATGTTTGCTTACACCCGCCGTCTGCTCAGGGCAGCTCTCCTGACTCAGAGCACCTCGGCATGTTGGTCAAGAGTTGGCCCGATAATCGTTGCCAACTTGACCAGCAAATATTTACAGAGATGGTGCTCTGCTTTCTCCCATGTCCTCAGGGCGTGCTTGGTGTGGTTTTAGCGGGTGGGGGAAACTCGGTCACGAGGCAGACAGTGTTTGGGGGAAATGGATCGAACACCAGTCGAAGCGTAGACGACTGTTGAAATAGCGTGCATCAGGATTGTGTGACGGATTTGGATGACAGATTTCAACATGTCTGGACTGGGTCATAACGTGATGGAATGTCAATTGTGGTAGACGGAGTATAACTGGGACATTTTGCCTCGTTAAACTTCTGCTCAACTCGCGTTAAAGTCCTCAAGCACACCATGCTTTCCTACTAACTAACAACATCCTGGAATAGAGGACATTCTTTAGGTTTCCGTGTCACAATAAAAATAAATTTCAGTACCAGTACTATCTGAATAAGCTACAAACAAATATTTACCAAAATTAGTGATAAAACATCAACAGAAATAAACACCATCATTAGAAACAGAAGAATTTTTTATCCATCAACCGAACAGACAGTCAAACCAAATGTACACAAAATATAGAAACTACATGAACTTGTGAAACATAAACAGTAAATGTTCCTTTTATCACTATTTAAGGAAAAAAGGTAACATTGAAAATTTTGTCAACAAGCAGCTTTACGAAAGTTGTCCATAATAGATATAACATAAGCTATACATCCTTCTGTGACATTCGGCTAGTGACGTGACATTCGGCTAGTGTGACCTCTAAGACTGACATTTATTGCTATGAATATAAATTGTCCCCCTAGGCGGAATGTACAAGGTCTAGGTGGTGCGAGAGCATCGACCCTTCATTCAGACAAGTTATCCAATCAACAGACAACTGAACGCAAGCACCCGTAACCCTTCTTGACCCTACCCCCACCTAGACAGGAACTGTGGTGGAACTCTGCTGCTTCAATGTGGTAACGTCAATGCAATGTTGCGTAAAATCCAATCTGATCCCGACTGATTGTGTCAGGATAACCTGGCAGTGAAGAAATACAGGGGGACATTGATCACACAGCTTGGCGGGAGGACAACATTGTAAGCCACCTCCTTGCTGCTAGGTCATAGACATTGCCAAACAATACAGACACTGTATCCTTATGACGTTGTGATTGCAAATATACAATGATAAATGTCACGGGAGGTACTAGTAATCATGAGGTGTGCAACAAAACCTTTAAGATAGAATTTCTGTTCTCAGAGAAAGAATGCCAATAGACAGATATCGAGAAACAACAACGAAAAAGATACAGAATTTCAGACAGACAGAGAATAATAGATTTAAAAAATAAAATAAAATACAAATATAGAGAGGAGAGATAAACACCAGATTTCAATGAAGTTACTACATATGACTAGATTATATTGTAATCTTAGGTACACACAACACAAGACCTGTTGCACGACCCTGGTTACAATATTCCCCATAACAGAATCTGCAACCACCAAAGAGACATCATATTGAGGGTCAGCAATGGATCAAACTTATCTAACATAGCTAATATACTGGACTGGGTAGTTGAAGCAGACGTGAACTATGAGGATCTGCCCAGTTCTGTTCCTACATTCTCACTGAAGGTGTTTCACACAGTCGCGGACATACATTCATGGCTTCTTCAATTCTGCAGTAGGGAGGCACGATAATTCACCTAATTACTTGTCAACGACAGAAATCCATACCGCTGCTACTGGACTGTAGGTGCAACAGTATGGTAGTCTCTTCTGAGAGCTCAAGGTCAAAAAAAGGTAAACAAGAACGACCTTGTCTGGGAGGCTGCAGAAAGCACTGGCTGGTCCCAGGGGTTGATACCTTGTATTCTTGTCTAGCCTACAGTTGACAGAGAAATGTCACCCAGGTCAAATGTTTCCTCCCCTAGGTCAACAATAGTTGTCAGTTTGCCAAATGGCCTGACTCAAATCTACAACGACTTCTACGTCCTGAAGAAATACAATGTCTGAAACTGAGACTGAGACAGAATGACCAATGGTTACTGTTATTTTTATTTCAAGATGATGCAAACTGTGCATAACTTGACGCAATATCTTGGAAACAAGTATATTGGATTATTCTGTTGATCGATGTTATGAGCTGTAGGATAAAATTCAAGAAATATTTTCCAATGTTGATATGAAGTAATTACGATTTTGTAAATATACATTTATTTATTACAAATGTTTTAATATTGATGTCTGAAATTAACATCAGTGAGTTCATAAAACTGTCTAGACATCCAGTATACATCCAACCATGTGGACTCACATTACCCATCAATAATGTAGCCGGGCTGTATTGTAGTTTGGCTTTGATGTCTGCTGCGTAGTTGATGTAACAGATTAGCAGTGCTTTAAATATATATATTATACATATAAAAACCAGCAACTGTCATGCCAGTCTTACCCCAAACACATTAATCAAAATAACAATAAGGTAGCAATATTGCAGACAATACCAATATATGGCATTCTATAAATTTTTGCATTGTTCATTTCTAAAGGATACATTTTATAATAAAAGGAACACTTTTATAAAAAATAATTCTCAATTATTCAGGTTTGTCATGGTTTAGTAGTAGTTAACCTTAAGCATATAACTAGGACATAGAAATATGATTGTGCCCTACATTCTGAACATGCTGACAATGTGTGAACTGTGTGACCTCTGTGAACACTTTCAATCCAATAACACATCGTATTTCAACATGTAATAACTAACAATAAATACCAATTTTTCAATGTTACAATAAAAGACAATTTCATACAAAATAGTCCAACATAATGGAGAAAAAAAAACAATAAAAGAATTTACAAACAATAATATCCATAGAATAGAAGTACATGTAATAAGAATAGTACAGTAGAATAGAATTATTTATCAGAGCTTTCAGATAATTATTAATAAACTAACTTTGTACTGCAAAATTGTTCAAACTGAAACATAATTCCAACTTAAAAGAAAGCTTGCTTGCCTTTATACTAGTGAAATCTACAAAAGTACATTTACACCACATGTAATGCTATGTACATAGCAACTTGATATACTAGTACCGGTACTTGCATTCAATCTCGGAATGCTAATAATGCAATATTTATGAAGTTTTCTATTTTGAGATTAATATAGCAGTATAGTTTGTAACCCTATCAGATTCTACGACTGCTCTACTACAAAGACGTATCTGAAAGCCTAAGGTTGATCAGGAAATTTGATATATCATTTGCGTCAATTGCTGTAACTGACCCAGTGACGTGCGTATGTATACTAGGGCAGTTATCTGTTGTAGTCTGTGGTAGGATTGACAGTAGTCTGTGTCAGAATTGATAGTCTGTGGTAGGATTGATAGTCTGTGGTAGGATTAATAATAGTCTGTGGTAGGATTGATAATAGTCTTAGTCTGTGGTAGGATTGATAAGTCTGTGGTAGGATTGATAATAGTCCGTGGTAGGATTGATAGTCTGTGGTAGGATTGATAGTAGTCTGTGGTAGGATTAATAATAGTTTGTAGTAGGATTGATAATAGTCTGTGGTAGGATTGATAATAGTCTGTGGTAGGATTGGTAATACTAGTAGTCTGTGGTAGGATTGATAGTAGTCTGTGGTAGGATTGATAATACTAGTAGTCTGTGGTAGGATTGATAATAGTCTTGATTGAACCCCTTGAACCATTTAATAGAACATTCATAGGAAAACACCCACACCTCCTTGTGTATAGAATGGCAATAATGTTTCTATTCCCTATTAACCACTTCATGTAAACTTTAGAAAGCAAAACACATATTTATTCTGGTTTCTTGAACAGATTTGGATACTTAGAAACAACCTTTATTAAAGAAGAAAGACCAGTTTAAAAGCCTACTCCAGAAGATTATCCTTGAATGGCAGAAGAAAAAAACAACACTTGAAATACTTCATTTCATTCACATTCTATCACATTCTAACCATACAGCCCACTGGCCTTGTAAGGAGAGAACATAAAACTGAAAATATATGGTTACATTCTTCCTCATTCACTGAGTTCACTCATATATGCATTGATGTCTATAAAGTGGGCAGAGCAGCAGCAAAACGGGACTGCATAATGAACCAGGACTGCATTATTCATGAGAGACTGCCAAAGCAAAAACTCTCTGATGCATATATAATTTGACATAGATTTCTACGTAATGTCAGACAGTTTAAAAATAAAGTACAATTAATTGCGGTCGATGACATCTAGTGTTTTAGTCAAAATCTAGTGTTTTAGTCAATACAATCATACAAGGTTAAATGTGATACTTCTGCATGCATATAAAGATAATGATTAGAAATATCCACTAAATGTATTTACAAATATCTACTGTATCCATCTTCTGAAAGATAGCCATGACAATACATATCAATGACTGACTGTTGTCAAATAGTCTATATGTATGGTGATTTATTCTATTCTATTTCCAGGAGAATTAATTTGATATTTTCCTGTATACTAAAGACAGATTGGTACAAAGACAGATTGGTACAAACGAACTAAGAACAATATTGCACTGAAATTTAGGAATTTTTTTCTATTATGGAACGAAAATAATTTCATGATGTGTTAACCTATCTCATCCACCACTCAAAATCGTTATGAAATTATTCATCATAAATATAAATAATAATAATAGCAACACCAATAACAGCATGTTCAATATACATGTTGCTGGTGACAGTTTGTGCAGTAGGCATTATCTTCGACATAATTATGCACTAAGATTCATTGTGCATGTCAGCTTTGTCAACACACTGGTAACCATGACTACAAACATGCGAGATGGCAGCCCTGATTAATAAAATAAGACTGTACTGGATTTCATGTAAACATATCTCTGCAAATAGAAGAAATTAATCCATATTTCTATATGATATACAAGTCACTGAGAAATTGGTTACATTTATTTGTGTACAGGTTACATTAAGTTGAACAGTGGAGATAATAATTCAAGTACGGTAAACATTGTCTACCAAACGATTAAAAATATACACACACACTGTACATGGAAATAAACCCATGAAGTATTGATAAAATCAGTATTATAATCAGCAAGTGTAGACAGTGAATAAATTTAATGGATTTTACATGTCTATGAATTATTGGCAAAGTGCCAATAATGCAAGTACAACGACATCAATAACATAAATCCGCTGTATTTTATACATCTTTGTGATGCATACACCCATAGAAGTGTTTGTATATCTCCTTTATGGTTAAACATCTGCTGGCCATCAGTAATATTCAAAACATGTGTTGGTCCATTCTGTTCATCAAGACCAGTTCAGAAAGTGATGATGCAACATGGCAGCCAGTGAAATATACGCAGTAGTACAAGGGAAGTAACTCTTACCTATCACAGTTTGTAAATAAAGCATGTAAACAGTGACTCAGTTCGGCTTGTGATTGACTCAGTAGATGCAGACCATGACTACCCTTGCTAACAATAGTTTGACTCAAATCATTCCGTGAGTCAAAGACTTTATTCAGAGACTAAACACGTAGATCCAATTGTTATTGATTTTTAACATGAAACGGTTCATTTCTTCACGAAAAACTTCCAACAATTTATCATCCCATGAGTCAAAGTCTGAATAAATTATAGATTAAACACATAGTTAGATTGTGTTGTTGAATTTTTTAATTGGGATGGTTACTTCCTTAAAAATCAGTCAATAATTTACATAATAAATAATCAATATTGGTAGAATAGGAATGTAACCAATTTTAATAGGATTTTAATTCATGAAATCGATATGCAAAAATAATAATTTTATTATATGTCATTGTGTGTTGCTATTTCTCAACAGATACAAGTAGATATGCAGGCAGTGAAATGATATGGGAATTGAGAGGTTGTGTTTGTGAGTGTAGACTAGCGAGTTGTGTTCTTGCAGGAAGCTACCTTAGGGTGAAAAATAGAAGTCTAGAATGTGATAATTTACCAACAGTTACTTGAAATCAAACTGAAAACATTTGCTCTGAGGGAATACCGAGTACTATGTCATTGTGGGAAGCTGTCACTCATTTGAAAAAAATAAAAGCAGATGAGTAATTGCAAAGTTTCCGAGGGTTGCCATGAACTACCAATAATCACAGATTACGTAGATGGTAAAAATGTAGGTCACCAACCTAACTGTCATTGCTATGTGAAAACAGTACGACAGTGTTAAAAACAATTTCAACCAGCATAATTTAGTTCACGATATTGCATGTAATTCTTTGTGACATAATAGTTTCATGTTATGTAGAACACAATTTTGTTTTCATTAAATCATGAGAGACTCTGTACTCTGGTAAGAATATTTAATAATTAATACAGTGGACCCCCGTTTATCCAGACTTCGGATATCTGGTTGACTCGCTATGCCCACGATGTTTACTGAGAACCATGTATCAGTCTTCCTATGTAAAATTACTCAGATGTGTGGAAATTCAGTTATTCACACAATTTTACCAGGATAAACTGGGGTTGACTGTAATAACTAAAATGTTTATGATTAACAGCCTTCAGAAAGCAACATGACAAGCTGAGGAGTCAGAAATAAAACATAGCAACGTACAATAACTACGTAGCAACAGTCAGAATATATATCCAGCAGAAAAATATTCACTTTGGTCTAATTAAAATACACACCAAATTTAGCTACAAATAATGTAAAACGTTTAACTGCATACCATTAAATATCTATGATTGTTTCATTTAAATACATGTATTTATACTGTAGCTAATGAACATTCTATTCTAGTCCATGGGAGACAACTTTGCTAAATCCACTGAAACACACTGAAAATATCCTGAGGAACATTGCCTATTAGGTTTTGTGAGCATTGTTTTGTGTTGGTTTTCTTATGGTGGATGTAAATTGTTACAGTTAGATATTATATTTGTGAAAACACAGAATAGTTCAGATGTGCAGTCTACGGCAACCAGTATTGACGTCTGCTCTTCCCCGAGGTCTTCATCCGTCTCTGTATGTCCCAGGGTAAGCAACTCTATACATGTATAAACTTACCTTCAAACTGAAATTATCAAAATATCACATATATCTTCAGCTGGCATGAATAAATATTCAAGTAGATACAAATAACAAATTTCAGTTCAAAGTATTTCTTGAATATTTTTGGGATATTTACTATCAAAATGAAGGGATTGATCAAATCGGATGACAAAATATTTTCAACAAAATATATTAGAACTATAACAGCTGTGAGAACAGATATTTGTGATATTTACAAAGACAATGCACATTAAACGAAAATGCATGCATATAAGGAATTAATTATTTTGTATTTTCAGAAAAGGAATGTTGTAAGAGAATAATGTAGGTTTTTTTAACGAAATGATAAAGCACATTGTAGATTACTGTTTTTCCACATATATGGATTCATAATAAAAGCTATAACCGGAAAGTAAGCGAAATATTAATAGATACAGATAAATATAAATTGTTTTGTTGAGGAGACAAAAATATCAGATGGATGTCAACTTTCGCAATTGTCGACCTATTTATAATGAAAACCTATCAAAGGTTACATCTGAATTCTGCAAGGAAAAATTCATGTAAATGAGGTCATGACACTACTAAGGGCCAAAACAATACTCATTATTGTAATTCTGAAAACATTCCTCTCACTGAGACTACAAAACAGTGTGCGAGTAACTACAGTATCGTACTGCAATGTCCTTCATTGTTGTCCCTGCTGTATTGTGAAAAATGATTATAAAAAAAATCAAACACGGCCAGCGAAACACAAAGTGTGCGTACATCAGCTGTCAAAACATCTCAAACATCTCCGCTCTGGCCGTCACATCCCGTCTGTAATGTCGACCGCCGACGTAACACACTGCACTCCACTGGGTATTGCTAACCTTTGTGCGGCCGACCCACAACACAGAGTGCAGGTTCTGTGTATGTTTATAGACCGAAGTACACCGACTCTCACAATAGAGCATACACTGATGCTAACACAATAGTCAGGGCATGTTCAGGTTGTGCGAGTGCTGTATGTAACTATCTGTGTTCCTGTCAACCCTGATGTTGACATGTAATCTGTTGATGTTCTCGTGGAGGTATGCAACATGCCCCACTTCCACAAAGACCTAGATCTTAATGTGTCACTATGTCTTACTTTCTCCTAACTTCTATACCTTTGTCTGTGTTGTATGCAGCGCAATGACCAGTGTTCAAAATTACCGCTGGAAACTTACTGGCCAGAATAATGATACAAATAACAATTGTTTACAATAAACATGAATTTCTACTGGGGCTTAGGATACCTTTAGCATTGGGAGAAATGGCTGGGCCAGCAGTCATTCCAAACACTGGCAATGACCATGAATTGGTTTAGTATAAAATGTAAGTATTGTATTATATTAGTAGGATGTGTATGTGTGGTGTGTTTAAGGAAAGGACTACAATAAGCATAGCAGTAATGGCTCTGCACAATTTCACTAACTTACTAGATCCCATCACCAGACTCAAGCGGCACGTACCTCAAGTAGGAACGGCAGAACGGGGATGAACGTTCCGGTCGACTGACTCAGCGTGTTCAGACATCGACAGCAGTGGAAGCGCAGCGGGAAGTACCTCTGTGACGGCAGTAGTCTGTAGACAAACACAGCAACATGTACTCAGTTATCATTATTATGAAGATCTGGGGCCGTATTCTCAAAGCTTCTTAACTTGCAAACTTCTCAGTGGGAAAAGATCTCTTCACAAATTAACAAAATAAGAAAGCCAGTTTGGCAAATTCTTAGTACTTACGAACTTCTTAGGACTTATGAAGTTTTGAGAATACAGGCCCTGGCGATTTCACAAATTTCAAAAGGGCTAAATTGTGAAGCTCTCGTAAAATCTGTTTTCTGACAACCTCCAGAAGTGCATGCAGGCTACAGAAGTTTTCACTATCAAGTCTTACAATATATGATATACATGTACCAAGTAGTGCTACATTTACTATGAGGTTCAACAAAAGCATCAAGCAAATGGATTGCATGGAAAGATGGAATTCCAATGCCTTAACTGGCAACTTAGGATGCATACTCGCCAGCGAGTTGAGGTGAAATGAGTGCACAATGATATATTGACCAGCGTATCCTTTCACAAAGCTCTCTTAACCGCCGAGACCATAGCGCTCTCTTTGCAGTGCATTAGCTATGTGGATAAGATAGCTTCATGAAAGGATACCCTGGGTAATAAGGTAACACTTTCAGGCATGGATTTGGTGCAATATTAATGTGTCCATAACATTACACGCATTTGCAAAGCAAATTACTTCTAATTAACATATATTCACTAGATTTGGGGAAAAAAGTGTATGAAACGTAGTGCAAATGTCATACTTGATAGTTCCTGTTATAGTCTGGGTGAGAGGGTACACGAGAGGCTGGAGCTCCTCGCTGGGATGAGACGTACTCAGCAGTGTCACCCACAGCTCCAGACAGTGGACAAACTGCCAGTTGTAGACGGCCTGGCACGTCTCCTAAAATACAACAATACATCTCCGTGATAATCTGTATCTGAAGAATATATGACCACATCATAACATTCCAAGGAAGTAATAAAAAATATGCAAATCAATCAAAATGTACTAGTAGTTATCTATGGATGTTCCTGAGAATGTGAGTCATCTCACACTCACACACATGAACACTCACACACATACATGAACACACACACACATGAACACTCACACACATACATGAACACACACACACATGAACACACACACAGAGCTATCAATACTACAAACATACGTACACATGCAGACAAGACGGATGGACGGACAGACAGACATACAAGCACACTGACATGTACATGTAGACAAACACACACACATATACAAAACATGCAAGTACGAGCACGCACACACACACACTGACCTTCTTCTTGACGGAGATGGCGTTCCTGAGGTGTATGGCCAGCTGACGTATGTACACAAAGGCGTACTGGTAGGCGAGCACCGCGTCCAGCAGGAATATCTCCACCAGGGAGCGCTGCATGAAGTTGATCACCGGTAACGTGCTCGGAGACGTAAACTTACAGTTCTTCACATAGGCCATGTACAGTTGCTGAAACACAATGATTTACATTAAACTACAATATCAAAAACAGTAAGTAATGTGAAACTATTAACACAATAACGTACAGATATACAGCTCCAGACTAACAGTTTGGGTTACTTGCCCACAAGCCTAGTTAGCCACCAAAGGTGCTATATGTTAATAAAAAAACAGGTTGCCCGCAGTGTAATTTAACTTGCCCCTGTACATCAGGAATACGTTAGTCTAGAGCCCAGAGATAAGACTCCTCATTCTTGCCATCTATATTTTCAATGGTAGTTTTGATAATTAAGTTTGACAAAATATCAGTTTAAATTTGGGTGATATATCTGGGGTTTGTTGTCGTGAATACAAAGACGTTCACCCATGACCCCAATGACCTCTAACCTTCATGCAGGTTTCCAGCATAGTGTCCTGCATCATTCTGACGACCTTGTTGATACACAGGAACGCCAGAACACGAGTCGTCTCCTCTCCGCTACTCCATAGATCGGTCATTTTCTGGAATCACCCAAAAAATATTTTGTCACATATTTCAAATATAAGCCACAAATGAAGTTAGATCGATAGTGAAATAGAAACATACATTGCATTGGTCTTTAAAGAGTGATTTATTGTGATGTATCAGAGTGAATCTTTCATCCATGCAATGATGATATCTAAAAAAACACACTATAAAACTCTCCAAAAATAATAATAACACAATTGCTGCCAAGGCTGTCAAAATATATCTATTATATTAATAAAGCATTAAACATCACAGAACTACCTCACTGGACCATCTTACCTTTACAAGCAGTCTGACGAGCCTGGGAAAGTTGGCGTACATGCAGATGAGCTTGTGGATGTGTTTGAGAATCACGTTCAGCATGGCCGGGTCTGATAAGGCGGACAGCAACTGAAACAAAGTGAGAATGGAACGTCAGGATATCATATGCAGATGACCACATCACGGAAAATGTTGGACCCGAACAAACAGTTTAAAATCAAATTACCAGTTACATTCATTAAGAAACTCCAAAATGAAATCTAGCAAGAAATGTATGACAGAAAAATATGTATGAAAGATGTAAAAGTAGGCCCAAGCAAACAATTTAGTGAATGAGATCATTTACTGTAAAATTCATTGTATTCTTATTGTAAAACATCATGAACAACAATATTTTGGCAAATTTGTCTAATTATCATTGCAGAACATACGGCTAGCAGATCGGAGAGGTAACTCTTCATGTCAACTCGAATCTTCTTCCATTTAGCGGTCTGCGAGGAGAATGGTGTCTGCTGCAGTGTGAGGTCAGGAGCTCGGAGGATCTTCTCCAGGGCGGGGACAATCTCCGTCAGACACAGACGCACCACAGAGTTGAACACTGACAGACATAGAAACACGTCCAGAGAACCACTAGCCAGATGACATGCTATTTTAAACATCAATATGATTCAGTGCATATCACTATTGAAAATATGGAAATGAACTTTGTCAAGAGATAAACATGTCTCCATTTGTTGTTACCATACGTGTACCATGTGCACCCAGAGCTCTAACACTATAGGAACCTTTAATAAATTAGTGCTTTATGTCACAGCACTGACAAGTCATGATATTAGTGAAAGATTCTAGAAAGCTACTCTAAACTCCATTACAAAATAAATATGAAAAAAACCCAGCAGAAGTATCCCGTCCATACACAACACTATCATTAGGAATTATGCACCATAAAATATAATCATACTGCTTTCACTAATGCTAGTGACTTCTGAAGGTTTGCAGTCTAACGTACAACCAGTCCTTCAGACTAAACAGTTCAGTACATACCTGTTCCTCCCACCACTTTATATTTGATCGTTCCCCCCTCTTTCTCGTCAGCTTTCTTCACGGCAGCTTTGAAGGCGGACATCGAGTCTCTCAACACGGCCAGTGTCGCCCTGTCCTGTAAACAGTGGTCAGGACATTTACACCAAGTATGTGCTTCATGGAAGATTTACATAATGTCATGGGTATCATGGGTATCGTTTCACGAAGCTCTCTTATCCACTAAGAGACCACTCTTTCCTCTAGAAGGAAAATTTACACTTGGTAAGGTCAAAAGTTCCGAATCACAGAAAATTGCTACTACAAAATAATAAAAACCAGACTACTCAACATAACGACTTACCTGAAAGACCATTGTCCATTGTTTGACCATCTTTAGTGTGACCGTCATGAGCTTCTGACCTTTGACTTTTTTTACGTCATCTTCGTTCTCACTCTCAGCCTCACTGTCATCACTAGCCACCTGAAATATTAAGTCACGTTAGGAATCGGGAATATATGATACAGGTCACTGCCATGGCTGAAAATTAGTCAGTCTAGTAATAAAACAACAATGATGAAAGAGTTTGGTCTTCATTACTTCAGCAATTTATAATATTTCCTATTAAATTCAATAAAGAAATTAAATACAGTCATATTGTACCTCCAACTTTTCGGGCAGTTTATGAAATTGTCCACCACCCTCCTCATCAGTCGAGCTATCATCACTGGACTGTGCTAGAATCTCGTCTTCTAAATCCTTCCCATCATCCTCTGCTTCACTGTCACTTCCTGCATCCTCAAGATCTGCCACTTCATCATCGTCAACATCATCATCATCATCCACATCAAAATCCAAGAGCTTTTGATCCTCAGATTCCAGAAACTTGTAAAATTCAGGATCTGATTTCTTCAACTTTTCTGCTAGACTTTGTTTAGTTCCTTTAGACTTGGAGGAGCTGACATTAGATTTAGTTTTCTGAAGTTTTTCCTTTGGATTAACATTTACCAAAGAAGCTCTGCAAACATAAAATAATATATGTTATCAAAGAATTGATACACATATTTTTTTAAATTGGTATACGTCTAGTTCTAATTAATCTGTATTTCCGCAATCGACAAAATGTTTTCCATTGATTCCATCATTTTCCATCAGAAGTTATTAAACAGCTGATGGCACAGAAAGAATATTTTGGTCAATATGAAATTTAGTTCAAGATTCCTCTATCCCTCCCTGCTGACCATAAGATACTTTTTATATTGGTATGGTTCAGGGAGGGTTAGAGAGCGATGCCTATTATAAAATGATATTTATTCCTCACCCGTACTGAGATAGACGCAAAAATCTGTGACGTCAGGGATCAACGTGTCACGTGACACTAACACAAAACAGTAATAAACACGTTAATTGGTGTCACATGACACGTTGATCCTGGACGTCATGGATTTATGCGTATATCTCGGTACGGCGGCGAGGTTTGGTCACGTGATGATACCAAACTGGCGTCGTGAAAGAATGCGATTATTTGAAAACAGAAATTCTCGGGCCGATTACATGGATGGATACGTCAATCTGTTAGCATGATGCATGTTTTGGAACTAATAAACCTTTCAAGAACACATTTCTATTTAATGTTATGAGTTGTTAAAGTTAAAAAATTTCATTTTATAATAGGCATCGCTCTCTAACCCTCCCCTGAGCCATACCAATATAAAAAGTATCTTATGGTCAGCAGGG
>JAUTBQ010100087.1:0-16014 GCA_032361185.1 Lepetodrilus ovalis | reverse complement strand
TTTACTGCAACATTCAGCGCTACGGATGTTGCGGGTTTCCTCCTGCCTTAAACTGACAAGTCGTGATGTTAGTGAAAGATTCTAGAAACCCCATTACAATAAACATATGCTGACATGGATATTAATGTTTTCTGTATTGCTTTTATTACTTGAACTTAAATTGAAGTGAATTTGTAACAATTCAACATAGAAACAATACCTTAATCAAGCATTTTGTGTTTTGGTTAGAATTCTACAATGGCTTTGACATTGTTTCCACTATAATGCATGCAATAAGTTTATAAATTGCTATAGAAGTATTAATTTGCAGGTAAAACTAACATTGGATTCTGTCAAAGAAAAGCTGGAACATGATGGCGAGAAGGCAGAGCATAATTTACAGCAAACTATAAACACTTGTGAGTGGTGTTTTCAAGTTAATTGTATTAAAAAATAAAATCAACATAAAAAACTATCTAAAATCAACGTTTTGTCGGCAGAAAGCCGACATCATCAGGATTTATTAATACAAGTATACAGTTGGATGAGATAACTTATGCAAAACAAACGTGCATCTGTAAGATCTTCTTCATTTACTTTGGCTGTAGTACTTTTTAATTGGAGATACTTTGTCAGATTTCCTGAATACATCTTTCTAATTTAAAGGTATAATTATTATCCCAATCACATCATTTTAATGAACAATAGCATGATAAATGGGGCAGTTGGTAGCACAATGGTAAAACATTAGATCTCCGAGCCAAAGCCCCCGGATTCAAATTTCCCTGGGGCCAGGCATAAATGTTCACGAAAGTTACCTATCCAACATGATGTTGATAGGATGCGCTGTTTGTACCATGACAATGGATTCATAATCCTTGGTCTCTCAGTACCAGCCAGCGCTCGCAGGTGTACTGCAATATTCAGTACTACAGATTTTGTGGGTTTCCTCCTGCTGTAAATTGAGAAGCTGTGGTTTATATGAAAGAATCTTGAAAGTGGCTCTAAACCCCAATTTAATTTTTTTTATCATGATAAATTGCTGAAATCTGTCCAATTTCTGTTCAATCTATAGTTTTGGATGATCTCTGCCAACATCAGGATAGAATACTGAAAGCTATTCAAGAGAAAGACAGCAATTCTACCAAACTTCATATGCTGGAAAAAGAGCTTGCACTGGTAACAATGATGTAGACATTGTGTTGAACACCTCATACTTGCATATTGAGTCATAATGCCATCTAATGTGTCAGTAAACATTTTAAAACATTATTATACATTTGGAGTCTAATCTTATTACAATGAGATCCCAAACTGACGCTCAGATATTTGGACATCGCAAGTGTTGCTAAGCAAGATAAAGTCAAAATGTGTAAGGAGCGAAAACAAGACCTGATATTAATTAGATTGTTGGAGTCTGAATATTTTCACTGTTGAATTTTCTTTTTAATAATTTCCCATATTATTGTAAATAATGTGGAAATATGAAACCAGATATGTCCATTTGTACTACTTTTAGTAAAGTATTTGGAGTTGTAAAGTCTGGTATATTATTCTTGCAATGTCAAGGGACAACGCTGATTCCATAACTGATCATGTAATAACGACCGTGTTCCGATATAGGATAATTCCTACTTAAAAAATACTTTCATGTTTTCTTTTATCAATAGTCAATAAACTGATCGGGTGGATTATATTGTGGGGTATTTTTTGTCTTACGGATTTAGCCAAGGTATTACATCAATAATTCTTGGTAAGTCATCGATCTGGATTGTGTGTACTTCCTATGCAATATAGATTTATTAGCTTAGGAACAGCTAGCTAATCCATGGCTACAAACAATTTTCAAATACTAGTACATATTTTAAGTTACAGTGACCTATGGGGTCCTAGAGGAAAGGAACATGTGTAAATTAATATTCTTGCTTGATTATTATAGCCAGTATATAGAAATATAATTCTATGTTTGGTATCTTATTGTATATGGCTTCCATAAGTGAAGCAAAATTGCACTTTTATGATAAATATAATATTCCTGTTTCCAACAGCAGGATTACCACATGTAAAATGAAATTCTTAACAGAATAATTCACCTAAGTTTGTGTCTAATTGACTAATTTGGTCATGATAGATTTGGTCCTTTAGATATTCATTTCATCATTCATGCTGTCACAGATTTTGTGCTTTAAATATTCATTACATCATTCATGTTCTATGATACTGAATGCACATCAATAACAATCTTATAATCTGTCAAGATTTTCTCTAATACTAATTTGCTGTTCTTTTCATTAGCCCATGCCCATATTACTAGTATTTAATAAATTATATATCAGCAAGATGCCACTATACAATACTTATAGTAAACTCTTGATGAGCAGATGGAAAAGGTTGAAAATGCTGAAAGGTTAATAACATCAGTTGGCCATAATATTTTTCACATTATATCAGGGAGACACCAAACCAAATAATGAAATAAACTCTTGATGAGCAGAAGCAGAGGGTCTAAGGCTAGGCAGGCACTTTGTCCATATTATTTTTTGCATTATATTATCAGGGAGATGCCAAAATCCAAATACTGGAGTAAACTCTTGACATGCAGAAGCAAATGGTTGCAATGGTTGAAAAATTACATTTTATACTAACTTATTTTAGGGCCAGGCATCGCGTCCATACTATTTTATACATTACAGTGTACCCTCGATATAACACTGTTCGATATACAGCGGATTCGGATATAAGGCTGGGTCAGATGTGGATCCCATTTTCATTTTTTTTGTTATTTACCTGTACTATTGTATAAGGCTGGTGGTACTATAAGACTGGGGGTATGTCATGGACCCCAAATTCAGCATTATATCGAGGGGACACTGTATATTAGAGACACCAAAATATAAAGCCTAGAGAAGAATTGATGAACATCAGAGTGTTGAAATTGTTGAAAATTTAATTTTTATATTGATTTATTTTTAAGTCTTGGGCTAGGAACCCTGTCCATATTATTTTCTACATTATGTCATTAGCGAGACGCCAAGATCCAAGGCCTGGAGAAGACTTTGAAGGAACAGAAGCAGGACACCGCCGACCAGATCGTCCGAACTCTGCAGAAAGAGCTGAAGGAACCGCAGGACAAGGTGGAGGAGAAATTGTCCGAGATCCTGGACACCACTCGGGACACCAACGGTCAGCAAACGCAGCAGATGTCCGATCAGAAGCAGCAGCTTGACCGGCAGCAGAAGATGTACGCCGAACTGAAGAAGAGCCACCAGACCCTTGCCAAGGACTCAGAGAAAAGGTGGATTAATTGATTATGCGATGGGTGAATTGTTTGAAACTCTCTTGAAAATGAATCCGCCTTAAAATGTAGATTATACATTATCATAGAAATATATAAACATTTTAACCCTCTCCATGCTGGAGGCAACTGAAAATGCCATAAAGAGCAGTATATGTGCCTAATCCATCAGGGAGAAGGTTATTAAGAAAAAGGTACCAATTTTGGGTCGGCAGACGTTTTGAAAAGAATTTGGAATTAGATATTAATTTTCTATCATATTGTCAATAATACAGTAGCATATGTCTGTCAAACTAATGTATGCAAATAGTTTAGAATGTGCAGCTAAATATGTGTTGACAACAATTAAAAAATGTTTCTTGAATTACGAAAATAAGGTGTTCCTTTACTGAGTTGTAAAGTTTTTCCATTTTCCATTTGTAATCAATTCCATGAGTGAGTGAACGAGTTATTATTATAAATCGTCCATACAATGTCATGACAAGAAAACTTCACATTTGTTCATATTTCGTAACGTCTGTCCTACAGATTAATCAATGAAGTATCTAACCTGCGGAAGGACATCAAAAAGAAGGACAGCACATTTCTCCAGGACATCAGTGACCAGCTCAAATCTGCATTGGAACAACAGTTAGAGGACATGGAGACTCACATCAGCAAGCTCCTGGACAGAGCTGTTCCGGCGGAATCGGAACATCCGCGAGAACAGGGACTGCGGAAGAAGGACATCGAGGACCTGCTGAAGAAACACCGGGACAGCGTGGAGAAGATCGTCGCGACACAGCTCCAGAAGCAGACGAAGCACCACGACCTTCAACTCGGCGAAGCTGTAAGAAAAGTCGCTGAAAACGAAAGAAAAGACGACCAGTGCGACAGCTTCCTGTCCCTGCCACAGTTTGAAGACAAAATGGGACAGTACCAAGACGGCTTCATGAAACAGATCGAGAGCTTACACGAAAGACACATGAAGGAAGTGAAATCCCTGAAAGCTGACATGGCACCAAGGAACCACGACAAACAAGAAATGTTTAATGCTCCTCATAAAGTCCAAGCCAAGGTGTCTGAACAGCGGCAAGTTTGGCACCCAGAACTAAGCATTTCTGATAAGGTAAGCCATCAGGGTCAGAATAATACGCAACCAGCCATCTTTGAGAGGAATCGACCTTTCTCACATTCGGGATTCAACAGAGATGGAAGGAGTAGAATCTCAAGTATGCAAAACCGTGAGTCGGCCATGGTATCACCTTTGACATCAAATTACGAGAAACTGAATTCAAGAACGTTCTTCTCAAAAGCAGCTTTCTCTCCAGTCGCGACCGTTCTACCTCGGAGGAAAGAATTGAAAGAACCAGCCATTTCGAATCTGGTTGCGGAAGATGAGCAACTACAAACAGCCGAAGTTGAAACCGAGGTCCAAACGCAAACACAGAGAACTGCGAAGACAAAATCAAAGAGGAGGAAGAAAAGCCTGTACAGCACTAGGAAAAGGAAATCTGCTGCTGTTGTGATAAAAAGTAAAATGTTGCCTGAGTTTGAGAAGCGGCCAAGATACGAGAGAGCAGCCAAACGTTCGGAGTTGAACGTAAGTAACAGTGAAATTGTCAGTGCGTCCATGGCTAAATTACCAAATGGTGTTATGGCTTCGAGAGCTATAAACATGAATGCAAGTGCTTCGACACAGCCGAGTGTGTCTGTTCCACCACAAAATGGAATGTCGGTGTATGACTTCACAGACGAAAACCATCCTACTGTCAACAGGAGCAGGAACTTTAATGGCAAGGGCTATGGGTACAACTCTCAGGAAGATGACTGTACAACGATGAATTCAAGGTAATGCCAGTGATAGAGGGGGTCCTGGGGGTCATTTGAAAATCCGCAATGTTAAAGGTATCTGTGTGACCCCACTGAAAATTGCAGATTTTACCACCATTAACATTGGGCCTATGGAAAATGACCCCCCTGATTATTTGCTAGTATTACGAACACTGTTATTATTATTATTGTTATTATTAGCATAATTATTATTATCATTATTATTAGTAGTAGTAGTAGTACTATTACTATTATTATTACTATTATTATTATTATTATTATTATTATATATCTTATTGGTATTACGCTCAGTGAACCACATTTATAAATGTGCGGACTGTCACGCAGATCTACTTTTCGCATTAAACAACACGCGTTTCAAAAATGTATGCTTAGTTATGAACTTGACCACTGCATCTATATAATCCAAGTGAAAGCATCACGTGATACAACCAATACCGGTCAGGCTGACCAATGACACCCAAGCATGAGCCAGACATTGCTAAGCACTTAACTGGCACCAAGCAAACATCTGCAAGACTAATAGCATTATCCTCTCTGCCAATGCACGCTCGCGGTTGCATTGACACACGACTTTCGCTAATGGAATTCAGCAAGCCATTTACTTATTTCGATACATATATTTTAAGTCGTAGCTACAAGGTCAGTGGATGTAATCAATACAAGTCGACTAGCTTGTCGATAGAACCCCCAAGCAAATCTTGTAGGAGCTTTTAGTGACGAATGTTTATTTCCTCTTCCGACGGAAACGTTTTAAACGAGTAAACGGAAGAGATTCGTCTGGGAAAAGCTTAATGGAAATGTCAGTCGGTTACATGGTATTATCATCCTCTGTAAATCACGGCGATTGTATCCTTACATCCGCCATAGATGCCAGCCATGAGGCATTGGACATGGACGTTAGAGGATGAATCCCCTAAACACAGAACACGGTGTCTACACGGGAACATCCGTCAAATCCACGGATTTTGAGTAGCCATAATGGTCGGTGTTTAGATGATGCTATTACGACAACAAAAACATAGCATTTTATTCCCAGGAAAAATAAATATGGAAATCCCTGCTATGGATCCTATTGCTGGTAGGACACGTTAACATTGGGTGTCCTAGACCTTTCATGTACAGGACACCTCTAGGACACCCGAAATTAATGTGTTCAATTAGGAACCTTGAGGAATCAGTGAAAAGGACCTTCGATATTTGTTTCAGTGAATAGTACACTGTTTGTCGTAGGGAAATAGTACTATCTTCTGCATCCTCTAAGCACAAACCATTATATATACTTAACATACGTGCATATGACGGATGCTACGTAGGCATAATGGTCTGTATTTAAAGGATTCATCCTCTAACGATCATGGCCAATGCCTCATGGCTTACATCTGTGGTGGATGTAACGATGCAATACAGAGCATGACACTTCCGTGCAACTGACTGCCATTTTATAATGTTTTACTGTGATTTGATCATGTATTCTATCCCACTCTTTCTATCCTCAAGGACGGATTCCACGGTCCTCGAGGACAATGCCAGCAAAACATCGAATGGGGAGACGCGCTCCAAACTCAAATACTTCTGGAAGAATGGCAAGAACCAAAAGAAGAAGAACGGGAGGAAGAGTAAAGAGGAAGACGACGAAGTACGGTACTGCTGGAGGAACGGCAAGGTTATAGCAATACGTGGATTCGGAGATACCTACGTAAGTGTGCCGTCTGTGTGGGTGTGGCCTGCTTTAGTGAGAAGTTGCAGGTGCACAGGCATCATATACCAGAGGTGTGTTCAAGATAGAATATATACTAATACATATTGATATGTATTGCTACAGAAGCCGTTCAGCCAGCACATACGTATTCATACTTTTCAATACGGGACTGGACCCCGTAGTGTTTTGTATGAAAACCCAAACCAAGAAGCGAATGCACTGAACGAATGCGCAGACTGGTTTCCTGTTCATATTTACTACAAACCCGTATTGTATTGTGTATTCAAACGTATTGGATCTTGAACGCACCGCTAGTGATGGATTCAGAGGAATCTAGATAATGAGACATTTAAACCACCTGCATTGAGCGGCTAAGTAAATCTAAAACTGGAATATGTGTATCTTGAATTATCTTCAAGCATGAGTAATAGATGTTGTTCGTAACTTCCTTCCATCTCAGAATCCCAATTCCGACCTGGTCCGTGATGTCCTTTAGGACATTTGTCCCCAGACTGTCGTCCCATATGTTTCGTGTGAAAGATTCCCGCTGTGAAATAAAGCAGGACATAGCCAGGACACCTAACGTGGGTGCTTAAAAATAACCGGGACACCCGAGGTGAACGTGTCCTGCCAGGATCCTATTAGGATTTTGTTAGGATCCTGGAACAGGACACCTAACTTTGTTGGCTCTGCTTGTACCAAGTGTTCTGATAAAGATTATGACCAATGATTGTCCAAAAATCTCTTTAGGACCGATAATACTGGTCCTTTGTCCCAAGTTCCATGAACATCTTTGGACTAATACATACTTAGTTCCTTCCTGATCTTTACGAACAATTATCAAAGATTCCTGAAACCACTATAACAACAATACTAGTATTCCAATATACCCCATGCACTTTAAAACCTATGCGGCCCATTATCTCTATTAATACAAATGGTCCAATATCTATATTAACCTTTAGTATAGGACCCGATGTTCCAAAACGCATCATCAATAATTTTGTCAGTATTATATTTATTGTCTACCTATAGAAAGCTTTCTATTCCGAGAAAAAAGTATTAGATTTCTGATGGTTTCAGGATGATGGATCAATGGCATTATCTTCCTGGACTATTGAGTTCTTCAATACTGGAGCTAGTGGTCGTGGCATCTGACATTTTGATAATCTTTGGTCGTGTAGTATATGCATGAATACCAGTACGTCGATGTCAATATCTAAATGATATAATGTCTCTGTACATATGCTATTCTGTGGTGCTAGTGATTAGTATTGTATTGTAAAGGTTACTTCTTCGTATTTTTCAGAGCATGTCTTGGGAAACATATGTGTATTGAAATCTTACCAATGATTTCTTTAAAGTTTAGAATATATAAATACATTAGTTTTTGTATTGCTTTACGACCTCTTTCCGAGAACATAATATTAAAAATGCATGTATTTAGAACACAATCGGGATCTTTCAATAGTATTTGGAAGCTTTGGAATTCTGTCTTTTAGGACTTATTGACTAATTACTAACAACTTTCAGCGGAGCATGCATGATTTGAACGGAATGGTTATGAAATGCGTCTTTCTGAAAAGAAATATTGAAAGCTTACAAATTACTTAATTTAGAATACGTTTTGAACGCTTACGAATTGCGTCTTTCTGAGAAGGTTTTGAAAATTTACAAATTTTGTCTTTCCAACTCACAGTTCGTGTATTTCCGTGATTGTCCCGAATGCTTACGAAATGTGTGCCTTTCAGACAATGCATTGAAATCTTACGGGTGTATTTTTTTTGTCTTTCAGAGCGAATCAGAGGCGAAGTCAAACCCAAGGGTTGTCACGTGTTACACAATCTCCGTCTGGCTAGGATTTTTCTTCTTCGTAGCCGTCGTCGTCATAGTTCTGTTTTTCCTCTTATCGTGATCTGTTGTCTGGACATCGTAGGGATGAAGCCTGAAGTAATGAATGTGACGCCTGATCAGCGAGTGTGTGCGCGAACACACATCCCCACTCTAAAAGTAACCAGATACCTGAATTCGTCGTAAATTCGGAATTAATTGGGATTCGTTTTAATTTGATACCAGATGACGTGAAGTTTAAATGGTATTGTATTTCTCTCACAATGAAGAATTGTTTACACCGGAAACTACCGCCAAAAAATGGAGAAAAAAAATAACAACGACGTGAAACTCAGTGGATTCCTATCTGGTCATCAAAAGGTCACTGATTGTGGGGTGTGGTTCGAACTTTTCCAGACATTGATTTGATTTTGAAATGAATATTCCCAGAAGTCATTCATCATTGTTACTCCAGTGGCGGTGATCCAACGGAGTTAATCCATCGGCGTTAATCCCATTGGATTTACCACGGGCACCATATCCGTGTGCTTGGACTTGATTCGTGACCGGAAGTGTAGCAATATATTTATTTTTTTGTCTTGGAATTCGAAAGAGTCGTGAATTTTGTGTTACAATTTTGTGAATTTTGCATGAGCCGCCATAAACCTAAACCGAGCCCATTTATGATCGCAGACGGGTTTTTCTACCCAATAATGAGATTTCCTCTGTAATGTGATTCGTCATGTCCTCAGTGAGGATAAACAGACGTAGTAGAACAGACGTTCCTTCCGAGAACGTCCAGTGCACCGAATACATCGTTAATCACGATAAACATCGCGCGTCCGGACAGAAGATTGGGGAAGAAAATATCCTGTACTTAATTACACCGTCGCTTGGAAATTTCTTGGGACGCATGCACCGGATACGGTCACAACGACGCATCCGTCGTGTTAAAGGTCAACAACAGTAGGATTACGGAACATGTGCAGTAGAAACTTGGAGATTTCTTGGGACGTATGCGTCGGATGCAGTCACAACTACGCATGCGTAGTATGTAAGGCCAACAACAGGATTACCGAACAGGCGCAGTACTTAGATTGATTGTCTTGTGACGCACATCCTCTTTGCATCTAACCAATCACTTGCCGAGACACATATTGGCGTCGTTTGTTATTTTGCAAGTGGGCTCATGAGATCGGATTTACTATGTCTATTCTTCGACATTCCTCCATGATGCACACGTGGCACGTGACACGCAGTAAACGTAGACATTTTTTCAACCTTCATACTTCTTCATATTTCAGGATAGTTCATAGCTCGATGCATTCTTTGTACATAGTTTGACGAGATGCGAGTTGTTTTCTGATCTGTGTCAAGTAGCATGTTTTCAATCACCCAATTTCTTCAAATTGTGTTCATCCTCATTATCAAATTTAAAATCTCAACTGCGTAAAATATGCAGATATATTAATATTATCAATGTATTACCAATTTTGAAACTTCTTGGGAATCTGAATGATTAAATACAAGCTGCCCAATTATGTAGATATATTAATTATATCTAATACCAATTTTGAAACTTATTGGGAATCGTAATGGTTAAAATCTCAACTGCGTAAAATAAGTAGATATATTAATTATATCTATTACCAGTTTTGAAACTTATTGGGAATAGTTAAATACAAACCGTCCCATTATTGATGATATCCTTTTTCCCTTTCTGATTGGGTTAGTATACGATTTTGATTTGTATGCGGAAAGACAATAGGGGTGATCTGCAGAGCTATAGTCAGTCACTATTAGATTTTAGGTATATTGAGTCCTAACATTTAATTCCGTGATAACATTAATTTTGTGTGAAACCACTGTTTTCCGTTACTCTCAACTATGAGATAATTTAGACCTTTATGAGATATCCTGCCTTTAGGAAAACGTATTTCTGCAGTATTACATCGATGATAAACTTAATATGAAAGCTCATTCATTATGTTATTAATAACTCGCTGATTCCATTTGGCAAGTTATTAATAACCCAGCCGGCACTTCGCGGCATACGATGTCGATACGATGTTGAAAATACTTTGGTTTTACATCACGATATCGTATCGAGAATCATATGCCGCGATGTACTGACTGGGAAGAAATCATTGAATTCTAGTTCATTCAACGTGTAATGCACCATGTGATGTAAGCATACCATGGCATTTTGAAAGCGTGAACCATAATACCTTTGAAACTGATATACGGTAAGCCACGGTGTACGTGTGCACCTCCAGTGTATGTGTTGCTCACGCCCGCTATCTATATTTGTCGCGTAGATATTTCGGGAACGTATCCGTAAGACAATGATTCGTTATACGACAGGGGTAATGGATTTACTGTGTCCAACCTGAATGCTAATTATGTATTAACTTCTAGATAAATTCACATTGCCGATATGAATATGGTATGGATGAGCATCGTATCCGTTGGGATGCGATTGGTTGATTGTAAGCTATAATGTTAAATCCTAATTCAGAGTTTAATTCCCACAGGAAACGTTGAATACATTTGGATAAGAAACTGTTGTGAATCCTCGAAACTCGGACCATTATGTTAACATAACATCCAATTAATTTAATACGCTGTTTAATATGCACAATGGTTCGTGCTTTGAGAATGGGGATTGCGATGTTTTGTACAATTGGGCATGATCCCTTCCACAAAACAATCGTAATACTACGGGTTATCAATCGTTATATTTATATATCATATAAGTTACGGTTCTTGTTGACCCACGATTGTTTTGTGCAACCGGACCCTTCATTTTACAATGCGTTGTGCAATACTGTTAGGTGACGTTCAACAGATTCTTAACAATCGTAGCACTACGAGGGCCTTCAGTCGTTATTACATGTATACGAGTTACCGTCCTTGTTTGGCCACGATCGTTTGTGAAACAGATCTAGGACCATTAATTTTACCATGGTGTGTGCAATTATGTAGGGTCCCGTTCCACAGAAGAATAGTAGCGCTACCAGAGTCATAAATCGCTATTCACGTACAGAGGTTCCGGTTCATGTTGAGCTACGATTAGTTTGTGGAACAGGTCTCTGAACTTTACGAGGCTTCGTGCAATCCTGCAAGGTCCCGTTCAACAGAGAGGTCGTAGTATTACTTATAAGAGTCGTAGCTCGCAATATAAAACGTATGAGTTAGGTTTCTTGTAATGCTACTATAGCTTCGTGGAACAGGGCCCTGAATTTACGACGTTTTGTGCAATTCTGCATACCAAAGTAGAACGATTCTTGCCCACTTCGTTAAAGGTAAAACGGGACGCATTCATCGATTCTGTAAGCTTTATGTCGATACGTGCCGTGGGCCGTTATGAACATGCATTGAGAATGATTGGTGTTTATATACCTTTAAAATCATATTGCATAAACATACCATTACATATGAGCAAACATTATCAAACTATGTTGAAGTAATGCCATTTATTAAAGGCATTGTGTAGCGTTACAATGATACCTTTCAACCGTTGTTTTCGGATTTGAGAGTCCAGTGTACATATGCTATACTTGTTATAGTTATTGGTTTCAATCGCATATTTAATGAAAACAATTGTCAACTTTTGTCAACATACAATGTATGTTAATTTCTTACAAGGTATGGCATTGATTGCCTGCGTTGTTTATGCTGTTATATTTAGAGTCGACACTATTAGAACTTTGGATGTAGTACAAGCGAAGTACAAGTAACACAGATATACCACTTAGCTATCATTATATAACTACCTACATACTATAATTTATGGTGCATATCCAAACCCATCGTCTGTAACTCACGGGATGCGGTTCCACTCTGATATTATACTATAGTAAGCGTGGAGACCTTCGCAAACTTAACCGTGGAAGAGCATTAAGGTGGACTCACTCGAGTCGATCGGTTATAGCGATACGTCGAATCGCACCGTGTGAGCGTATATGCTATGTGATTCGCAACGATAGAGGTCGCATGACTAGAGTAAGTTACACTTAGGACCAATCGAACTAGTCTTTTCATATAACCGATCGGCCCGTGTGAGGGATACGTAATGTATATTGCATCGTCTTCATTGGTATGCGTCTTGGAAACAATGGCAGCGCCGTGAAACGGGGAAGACAATTCTGTCAACGTTGGTAACGGAACCAATAAACATCGGCATATGGATATGCCGACACACCTTCAACGACCAAGATTGCGAAGGTCCCCACGGGTACTACAATAGTAGTGGAATACTACCACACGACGATCCAAACCACGATATGAATCTTTCGCAGCGATAGATGAGTACTATTAGGGAAATACACTTTCTCTGTTATATAGTTTTCTTCAGTATATTATATACTAGATATGCAGTGTCAATGTGACAAGCACTCGGTGTTCCATAGCGTTTAAAACGGCCTTGACCTTACAGTCTTTTGTGCCATAGTTGCCAGTCTTTCTTCTACACGCACCGTATACTAGCCGTGTACCATGACATGCAACGCACTCTGATCTCAACGATGTAGAGTCAACGTATGTGATTAGATTCACCGCTGTGAACTTACTCGTAATCTTAGTTTACAATAAACTTGTAAATATCTTATTTGAGTGTCTGCCGTTTTTTTGTGTTTGTATATTTCTGTTTGGGTATTTTGGTTTAAATATGTTTTATACCAAAATGAATGCGGATGAGTAAACAAACTGTAACGATTATTTTAAAACCGCTCCTCGTGTCTTTACCATCAACCAAACAATACAACTGACATAGAGAAAAATGTATTGATACAAGCTCTTAAAAATGTAATATATACGACGAGAATAGATTTAATTACATACATATATTTCCGAATGATTCATAGATCATGCTGACCATTTTTCATCGATCCATCCACAGCAGTTCGTAGAAGATACAAATCAAGTTCATACACAGCCCCCCCAAAGTTACAGGATCTTAACAGTATCATCGCAGGACACTTTGACCTTGAATGTCCTGGTTAATTTTTGTCCATCAACGTAACGTGTCCCGACACTTAATATGACACAAAAGTATGTTTCACTGCTCTAGGACGGTGTTACGTAAAGGAAATAAATGTTTCTATAGTGGCTGCTATTTTTCTTAGATATTTCTGTGGATTGCATGGTGAGCCAACACGAGCAGATTCCAACTCAGGACGAAGATTGTAGTACTCTGATATACCGTTGTACTAGTCCCATGGCAATGTCTCGTTAAACCTCGTCCAGGTAATTGAACACTTTATTCCATTTAATATTGGGATTTATAGCAGCTTTAAAGATTGTTTCAAGGCCTGTTGGTTTAGGGAAGGAGAACAAATGTGAATGTTTCAGTAAGCACTGTGAGCACTGGCTGGTAGTGACAGACCAAGGACGATAACTGCATTGCAACGATATGGACAGCAATATCAATATCAATATCCGAGTCAGAAAGGTTATCTTCGCGAAAATCCAGGTAATTACTACTTCTCGTTGGCTAGTAAAGTGGACATAACATCAGAAGCCCGTGCGATATCTAATATCATCTAATATCACATATCAATTTTCCGATGAATATCCTTGAGCACAGTCCACCAATTCCCAAGAGTACAGCACAAGTTACCTCCCTTTGCCAAAACCAAGATTGTTATCGGCTGTCAATAACATCCATTACACATCGTATTATCGTCCATGCTCTGATGCCGACGTCTGAATTAGATTTGTAAATACAAGATACGGTACTTAATATCTTACTTCTAATAATGCGTGTCACTCTCTAAATCGATATGTTATGTTTGTATACAGCATTGGCATTTTAACGGTCGTAAGTCAATATTCTTTTAAATGGATTTTTTTTCTCCAGTATCTACACGCTACTAAAGACAAACGAGTGACTTAATGTAAACGATTTTAATATCATAATAATTGATAATTATATTCAATTGTAAACAAGTAAATATGTTGCATAAAGTTTGCAACAAAGGAAAACAGATTGCCATTTGTATCGTCAGTAACACTCCCACAACGGTCAAGATTTTACTTTCGCTGTGAGGTACGCAATGCATACATATGGAGCATAGATAGTAATTATACTCTGAAACACATGACCAATTGACCATTCCCTACTTAACCCTCTCCCTGCTGGATTAGGCACATACACTGCTCTTTATGGCATCTCCGGTTGCCTGCAGCAGGGAGAGGGTTAATGGTACACACTCTACCTGAATATATGTACATTTGAATTTGTCTAGATATAAGTACAGAATAGTGTGCAACACGCTACATTTTCCGCATGTCCCACTGGTTTTCAATATTTTAATACTATTTTCATATTTTCGTGTGTGTTTTTTAATTTTTTTATCGGGAGATAAAAACCGAGATTGTATAATTTAACATCCGTTAATGATCCAGTCCGTGTGTTTCAGACCATATTTACTCATCATGTAGGTTATTATAAATTACTGTTCAAACCACCTTAATAGTAAAAAGAGTCTGCTAAAATTTGTATATACAATTATTCATAAAATACATTTGGTATTTAGTATATACATATAGTTAGTTGCATGCACACATCATATTTTTAATATACAAATTATAACATAAGAAATCTATGCTCATACTAATGTCTATAATTATGTGGTCGTAAAAATAACACAATGCATAATAGCTTCTACATTAATAATAGGTTAAATATATATGCATTCAATAATAGTGTATTTTCCCCCCTGACTATAAACATTATTACGGTATATATATTACTTGCACATGCATGGATATATTATCGTCTGCAGTATCTCCCTATACATTGTGAACGAAAACATATATAATTATATTTTTTGGTGTGTAACAATTCAACACGTATGTATAATGTCAAAACTAATATGTAGGTTGTTGAAGTTCAGCGCTCTGCAAATAATAACGTAGCACTTGCAAATTACCGATATTATCACTCACACGGCGTATATGTTTTTAAAACGTACTGCAATTATTATTCTACAAAGCAAACTAGTGTTAGCGTATTAAGTTTATTAATTAACTATGACATCTATATTGTACATGCATTACTATACTATACGCGTGGATCGGGCCTAAAAACGAAACTCTAAGACATTCCGTAAAACGAAACTAGGAACTGTTAGAACGGTGTTAATACTACCGAATGTACTAGCCTATTCAGTTCTCCACGTATTACGTACTTATTTTTATTTATATTGCCATCTGCATTAAATAACGGAATCAGAATCGTATACATGTAAATGAAATTATAGGCGAAAGAGTAAACCGCAGTTCAAGAGGAGTCTCATGCTCTCCTGACAGCGATAGCACATCAATCTGTACTATACGCTGTCACACTACGAGGGGTTTCGCGTGTTCAACA
>JAUTBQ010099976.1:0-12500 GCA_032361185.1 Lepetodrilus ovalis | reverse complement strand
CATAGCAACCATTTCACCGTGTTTCCCTAGACCTCTATAGTGCATACTGTCCAGGGTATACTTTCACGAAGCTCTCTTATCCACTAAGAGACTGGTAGCGCTCTCTTTGCCGATAGCTAATACACTACTAAGAGAGCGCTACCAGTCTCTTATTAGATAAGAGAGTTTCGTGAAAGGATACCTTGACTGTTTAAAAAACCATATGCTACCACGACAAGCATACGCTATTAAAACCTCGCAGTACATTTCTGTGAATCTGACAAACCCACTCTGTTCAATGTCATATAGAAGTGCACCAGCTTACTGCATCAATTGGAAGTGAAGCAGTGAAATATACAGTTCTATAAAAAGAGCTCAACAGCTATGATCACTGTTGCTATATATAGCATATTCAAGTACTTGATAGAAACGGCTTAACTGACTGGAATAAGCAATCACTTTGCTAACCTATGAGTAGCTCATTATTGGCCTATTTTCAATAGCCAGATTGTCCTATGTTATTAACTTGTCTGAATCCATCATACCGGTGTATAACGTTAGTTCATGCTTGCGTGGGTACGCATAGGGAGATTGACAAGTATTCCAAAATGGAATTACCCTATGCATGTAAAGGAAGATCATCACCCAATAGATGACGCTTGTCTTGGCGAACGCAGCCACCTTTTGAATTAACATGTACCTTTGGCGTTGATCATGAAAACTAAATTTGTTTTCGGAGCAAGGAATATTGTTTGGTAGAACTGGTTCGTTCAGCGAATTAGCCAACTAAGGAGAATTCCGTTAATCCTATGTCATTTCCTCTTGTAGGACGTGAGGACTGGTCAAAGGTCACACAACGAGGGTTCTTGCCATCGACCGCCACTTAACACAACGAAATTAACCCTGCTACTGAAGCCAATGAGAACACAATGTAATTTGGAGATGATGCTTTAGTCTAAGTCATCTCACTTTAATATCCTTCTGATTAAACGCTCGCCGACCTCGTGCAATAGTGCAGGACGTTATCGGTCCTTCACGTCACGTGACTGGTCAAGTACGCATCAACTACAGTCCCTACACGTGCGAAGGAAATTGCATTGCGTATCAATTGTTAATAGTCTCCTCTTGATTGATCCAGATTATTCATAGCCAATTAAACACACTCAACAATGCGTAAAAGGTGTTTGCCGACACAATATTGACATCACGTCATGCGAGGAAGCCATTGCATGGAAGTTAAGACAAATAAGCCAAATCTGCGGTGTTGCGATTAAACTACGATATCTCTGTATTTTACGTTACCGATACGAGAAGCCGAAATCAACAGTTTGTAAATGAACCGGACCTATCTGCTCTTTAAGAGCCAAATTGCTCTTGTTATGTTAGAGCTGACCTCTATTTCCTTGGAGAGAATTAATGTAATACTGTTGACATTTTGAGTATCTGACCCTGTCCGACAGATACGGATTAGTCCGGACCTTGGTTCTTATAGACGCTGACCCAACTTAGCAGACGCGCTTCTGAAAAGCCGTATGTAGACAGCGAGAAAGAGGTGACATATGGATAGTGTGTTCTATCGCCATTGACACCTCGACCTTTGGTGGCACCATAGTCCTGGTCCTTAAGAAGAAAGGCCAACAGTCTGCACGCCGACAATGTCCACTTACATCGGGATCGTTCAGTGGGGATGTGTTTTCGCAGGGCCGGTAGATATGACGATATTCCCTCCATTAATCCCTCCCAAGTATTGAAAACCCTGGATCTGGTATGACAGTCGTGCCGGAAGACACTTTGGACATCATGGAAGGGGATTTGGGGTTGGGTGGGGGAGAAGAATAGCGACTTAAGCAGACAGACATAGACAGACAGACAGACAGACAGACATCGACAGGCAGACACACACACACACACACACACGCGCGCGCGCAGAGAGAGAGAGGAGGAGGAGCAGAGAGAGCGAGAGAGATAGAGGGAGGGAGAGAGAGAGAGAGAGAGAGAGAGAGAGAGAGAGAGAGAGAGAGAGAGCGAGAGAGATAGAGGGTGGGAGAGAGAGAGAGAGAGAGAGAGAGAGAGAGAGAGAGAGAGAGAGAGCGAGCGAAGACACACACATATCAGACATACAAACATAGACAGGGAAACAGGCACAGACAGACACATACCAACACAGACGTACACTGACAGACACACACATATAGACACACACAGACAGACAGACAGACATACACAAACAGACATACAGATACATACAGACACAGATAGACACAGACTGACACAGACACAGACAGACACAGACAGATAGACAGATACATATATACAAATACAGACACAAACAGATAGACAGACACATACAGACGAAGACATACAGACAGACAGACACCGAGGTTGGGATGAGAAACTATGGTGTGGTCAATATGGTAGACTTACTAGCAGCATTACCAATACCGGTGTGTATATATATATATACTATCAGTTCTGAATGGAAATAATACAATCACATCCCTCTTATTTAGTAAACATGCATAGCTCGAGAGACTATTACGAAATATATATAAGTAGGTCACTATATAGTTGGATGGTACCGATTTATAGCATCATGTTGAAATAACAACACAAAGTAATCCAATTACGCTATTTTATTCTTGAAAGGTTTGCTCCTACGAGGGTTGTGCTTTGAACGTCAGAATAAACAGGGAGAAGGTCAATAGATAATAATATTGTGAGTCTTGAGGGATAGCTAAATACACTTTGTACTCCGTGTTATAGTGTCATGTGCATTATAGCATTGCAAAATGATGGTACATTCATAATCGATCCTATATTACTAGTACATATACATATGCAAATTGTGTGAGTATAGTCGACTTTCTGGTGCGTACACTATCTAAATTAGTATGTTTTGCTCTGTTGTATCCACTGTATAAATTATCGAAGTTAATGTTGCATACAACGTAGATGTTGTAACATGCTACACAGGTGACTGTACACACTAGGGTGACGTTTTGCATAATTGTGTCGCGTACTGTATTAATAGACAGACGGGTTCCGTTCATCCCACCTGTCTGATGCTACGTGACGTACTGTATTCCACACTTTACAGACTTACTTTGAATTGAATTATTGTATTGTGTCCATCACTGCACTATCTGTATCCTACATTACATAACTGTTACATAACTACGCCAATTTGCAAATTGCATCTGATTGAATACATGACGGTCACACATTGCAGTGTAATTGCCATGTATTGAATATCCGATAGCAGGCTGGAGTGTATGCTAAATTGCTTATTGTTTTTCATACTGTCATATGCTGTATTCTATACTTAACTTAGCTTAAAGGCATACTATCACGGCTGGTTGACCTATATAACGAACAAACAAATTTCTATCTGAGACTACTTACGCTTGATTTGACCACCCAAAAGTTGTTATTTACTGTTGTACTTATTCCCCAACACTTGATAGTTATGCGAACTTTCAAATTTGTATTAATTAGTGCGACGAACTATTACTTATCTTGTCTTTGATGCATTCAACCGATTGTATATGAAATATTTCAGTTATCTCCATTTCCATGTGTATAATAGAAGCCAAATTGCAGACCGCTAGTTGTACATTCGAATCATAAACCTATCGTGCGGTTGTACATTATAGTTGAATATTCAGTCTATCATACAATGGTGGACAACATGTCAAGTGAATGTACTTTGCAGTTGTACCTAAGAAATAGTCCAAAAACACCCAATAAATATCTGTGATATTATTCCTTTAATTGATTTTCCTTTCGCCGCATCATTTTATACTATACAACATTGTACGTAGTTCTATTACAATATCATTGGTCTACAACATTGTACGTAGTTCTATTACAATATCATTGGTCTACAATGCTTGCTGTACTGCATAGTGCATATTAGACGGCCTTGAATTCGTACTATAGACATACAGTACTGCTAAATACTTACTGAATGTATACAATCTACGATACAGACTGCAGCAAGCGAAGTAGGGAATGATATGCTTGTAATATATCGTATTGTTATTGTAGAATAGGCGTCGCCTTCTTCAAACAGATCGTACTATTCAGAATTATCATATTATCTCAGAATGAGCGAACATATACAATTTCCAGCTGTCACCCCTTGGCAGAGGATAACTATGCATTTATATTTAATAGGCATTGTACATTGCATCTTTATGAGAACACGTTACTAGTTCTGTTTGTTTAATGCGTTGCATACTGCATACGATCATAAAATATATGCCGTATTTGCCCATGCATAACGGACTGCATTATACATTATAATATACTCTGATAAGAATATGTTTTATTTGGCATTGGCTGACAAGCATCCGTTCCACAATATTCGATTTTGTTTAACAATAGGTTCATAAATGTCATGTTTGTTCGTTTATGTCTGTATATGAATGTGACCTGTATATGTATGTGACCTTGACTTTGGTAACCCGCATAACAATTAATAATCTGCTGTCAGTACATAGTGTATAATAATACACGCTGTTACTCATAACAACATCTTAGAAATCACTTCACATTCAACCATTACATTCATCATTTCATCTTTTGCAAACATACAATGATACTAGCTACACAGGATGAATATTTAATAACCATTGCAAAATCCTGCATCAAGTTCTTGTAATAAGATAATTGCTCAACCAGGAAGCTTGTCAATGACAACTGTGAGATAATCGTTTTTCTCACTCCTCGAGACTCGTATTTTCCACTGTCATAAGACATTTATGGCAAAACTTCCTTCTATGTAACACGAGAACGAATATGTATGACTCATCGTGGCCTAGTATCGTGCCAATGTCTGTTTTGTCGGTTTGTTTAATCAGTATACTTCACTAACAGATTTAATCAATATTTACAATTAGACAGAACAATACCGATCTAGACCACAGACGCGTCGCGCGTGCATTGGATTGATGCACGCGCAAGCATGCCAATAAGATGAGAGTTTTATAAGTAATAGCTAACCGGTTTAAGTAAAATCTATATGTATGCATGTAACCTAATTGTCTTTCTGTTCACGATTGTCCGCAAGAGCCATGTAGCGCGCAAACAATGAACAAGTAAAACACATGCATGTATGTGTGCTTAGATGTCGCATCAAGCATTGCCTACCTGTTTCTCGATTTCCTTTCCCTTATGAACAGGTGCCGGGGTGACCAATCGCTCACAGTAGTTCCCCTCCAGCATGGCCACCCCGGAGGGACGTATAGCACTGTCATTTTCGAAATAGAACAGAATATTCTGATACAAGACAAAATACCGTTGCTGCCATTTGCCGGTGTCCGAACTTTTCTTGTACAACAATCCACTCAAGGTGTTTTCTTGGCGAGCCTTGCTTGCCAGATACAGTAACTGTGCTTCGTTGAAGCGAATTCCTTTCTGCATCTGTAGCTAACTAAGTAGAATAAAACCAAAAAGAAAAAAATATGTTCCTAGAATTCGGTCTGCTAGCCGAGGATGTCCTGATCTGGGTATAACCCTGCTGCAATATACAATAGATTTTATAGCCAATTGTAGCAGTTTGAAACGATAATCAGCATCAATTATCACCGAATGTTCGAACAATAGGAATCACAAACGTAAGGCTGTATGTGGCGGCCAGTACGTATCATACAGAGAACAGCGACATCTCCGCAGCCGTGGTCGCAGTCACGAACATGTAGCCAAAACCGTTGACACTGGCAGCTACAAGATGCGCATACCAAGCAGTTGATGTCGTTCAATAGTCCATTAGGTAATCAAACCGCAGTGAACAGCACAAATCTCCTCTCTCCGTCAATACAACAGTCACTTGCTTGTCTCCATACGACTAAGTGCTTTCAGCTTGAGCGTGGTCTCGCTGCAGCGGCATGGAGGTAGCAGCACCAACAGCTAGGTAACTGTACTATATAGTACGCCTAGACGCCTGGTAGCAGGGGCATAACGTGTGTCTGTATATGTGTCTGTCGGTCTCACCTGAACCTGCTTCTCGAGGGACAAATGTATTGCAGAGTTTAATTCCACATGTTTGCAGGAATTGGTTTAGGCGAGGGGCTGACGGTGTGACAAAGGACGGCCTATCAGAGGGTTCGTCCAGCGAGGAGGTGTTGTGTTCTGAGGACTCGATGATCACTGCACTTTGCTAGCAGATACAGTGACGGGCAGGAGACAAAATCAATAGACTAGCAGATCCACACGAAAGGGCAACGCTCGCTGATGCCAGTCTGTTTCCTCTGCTCCGACCAGTTCCAGGTGCGTGTATGTCTACACGCTGTACGTAACGGAGATCAGAAGCTCTGAGAATTCCCGCCATCATTTTGGCAACCAGTAACTAGTAAGATCTGACAAATTGTGGCGGTGTTTAACAGCCCAGACGCTCTGGCAACCCCAGGAATTATTTGATAACTATAGGAGTCCTGACAGTTAGTGGAAGTATTTGACAATTAGAGCCGCGGACAATTGGTAACAATAGTTGACTTCTAGAAACTCGGGCAATTGATGGCAGTATTCGACACATGGGAACTAGGAAGCCTGGCGGCAGTATTTCATGACAACTAATTCGCTTAAGTTAATAACTGTCAATATTTGACTAGGACGCTTTGTAGTAATATTTGCCAACTAGTAACTAAGATAATAGGCGGCAATATTTGCCAGTAATACAACAGTTACCCTTGAAGAGGTACCACTATTTGCCACCCATTAAACACAGACAGTGGGCAGCAATATTCTCTAACTGCATACTCAGACAATATGTAGGAGACTAGTATTGTCCAGCTAATGTCGGACACTGTGTCGTCATTATGACAGCCAATAGGTAAAAGTATTTGACAACTGACAATTGGTGTTCTAATTTATAGATAGGAAAATGTGGTATGTTCGACTACTTATCTTGGTGACGATTTCTAGAGGCATGGTTAATTGCTGTATATGTTTGGCCATTAGCTACTCTGAAAACATGATGTCAGTACCCAGCATTATAGTACGGTAAATAGCTGCATTATGAAGTATGGACTAGGTCAAATGATAGTTTAATACACGTTTAGCATTTAGTTTAGTGTAATATTGCAATCATCCCATTATATCGTCTGATATCAACTTGCAGCGTATATCATACGGCAAGTATATCATGTATGAGATATACATGGTAATTCGCTCTCCTTGTCACCTCGTAATGCCTATTTGACATGCAGGCTGTGGATTAGTATCCGGGATATATACCCACGGGAGCGAGGTTTATCACAGGTTATGCATGGAAATACGTTGGGAATAGACCGGAATTAACGTCTAATGTTCAGAATTGATGTGTTTCATGTATTTACTTGTTCTTGAAGGGCAAACCAGTAGATATTTCAGGGAAGTTATGGGACTGTCCTACTTCGGCTCACTGGCACATAAACCAATTTAGATTTAAGATTAAAACATCATTTTGTCCTCATATCGATCTACAATTATGTAACATCCCGTTGGCCAACATGTGGAAGAGACGTACAGTCATCTCACTTTTGGAAGCTTGTTTGTATAAATATACACTCCCGCTTTAATAATATATCCTTAGTTATATGAAGGAAAGTAGTCGTGCATATTCCACCGGTTAAGTACAGCATTTTTTTTATTTCCGAAGGGCTGGATACACGGCGACCAGTTCTAGGAACATAAGCTTTGTACGATAAAACATGTCGCGTGTACGTCGCTTTTAACAAATGACTCTTTTAGACGTTACGGCTATAAACTATTACAGCTGGCAGTTTTATATAAACATTTTGACAATCTTTAACTGAGATAAATAACACGGATATCCGGGGGAAAGGATGAAGCTTGCACAGTTGTTTTGGGAGGAGCTCTTGAATTTACAATCAGCTTAACGTCGCAGATTTTTTGGCAGTTACGCACACGTACACATATATGTGCACATTTATTAGCTTCCCAATTGCATCGCCTTTGATGTTTGTACTATAGTGATGGTGGCTCATCTCATGCGAACCTTTACTTTCTTTTCTAGAACCTTAATAATTAAAGACGTTGTTCAAGGCGACATCTCTGGATGGCTTCAGCAGAACGAATGTTAATAGTATTGACGGTAAAGCAGTTCCCATCCACTACTATCTATGGGTCATTTGCAACGAGAGCTCGTGGGGTCAAGGTCATTGAAGTGCGCTTCAGAAGGAACAACTGTAAATGAGCTCATCGAGTAACTCAAGAACACATGGGTATCGTTTCTCGAAGCACTCATATCTACTACGAGACCATAAGCACCCTCGGTGCGATCGCTTATACATGGCGCTCATGTAGTTACTGGAGCACTATGTGTGTTTTCACTGTGGACATGAGAGAGTTTCGAGAAACGATACCCTGTAAAGTGCAGCAGTCCTAGGTCTGATAGCATTAATAACAGAGCAAGTGAGTTTATGGAAATAATTGCATATAGTTGAGTAGTGAACATTAATAAAACAAAACACATTTTGTATAGCGTTTAGCATGTAAATGCATTCTACTCTAATACATAATGTTCAGTATATACCGTTGTGATAAACATTGGGTGCATGTACACTTGTAGGGTGAGAAACAAAATGATATAACGTTTCTTTTGATATCTTAAAATAAATCTGTGCTTATGTTTGTACTGGTTGTTTTGGTTGTGAGTTGTGTCCAATGAATAACTCATAGTTTTGGTTAAACTTAGCATTACAGATATAATTACCGACGAAACCTATTACAGATGCTCAACAAAATGAAAAATTAAATTGGCGTAAATAATGTATTGCATATTTAATACACGAGTAGCAGGTCTCATCGTCGACAGGCTCAGATAGTGACCGACAGGCTCAGATAGTGACCGAGGCGCGGTCGACGACGAGAGGCTATACTACACGGTAATTAACTGTTTTAGATAATGCTTCACAATTAAGTACTATAATGCTACATTTTTGACAGAAATTATTACAACCGAGTGAACCTGTATTTTGTTACTGTACGCACTCTGAAAGGCGAGTTAATGCTGGAAAGAACAGCACTTTTCGAACTTAAATCTAATTATCCCAATCATGTTTGTAGTTATACTGATAGTCCTAAAGATGGTATCTGTATCACTTCAGCAGCTATACTTAACATACTTAACTATGTCATGCATACTTCCCAATGGAACGTCTGTATTTTCAGCAGAAGCAAAAGCCATTCAACTGGCCTTGCAACATGTCAAAAGATGTAACCTTTCAAAAGTTATTATATTTTATTATTCTATATCCTGCCTACATGCTAATAAAAACTGTCAAAAATACCCACTCTAATACTTTATTTTTGTATTGGGGTTTAGCGTCGCTTTCTGGAATATTTCACTAATATCACGACTTGTCAGTTTTAGGGCAGGAGGAAACCCGCAACAACCGTAGCGCTGAATGTTGCAGTAAACCTGCGAGCACCGGCTGGTACTGACAGGCCAAGGATATCTGTATTGCCACTCTACAGACAGTGCATCCTATCAATATCACGTCAGAAATGTAACTTCTGCGGAAATTGATGTTTGACGCCCCACAGGGAGGGATTTTAACTCGGGACCTCTGGCTCCAAACGCTCTATAACTGCGTTATCATCCGCCCACTAATACTGGACATTCTGGAGTTACATGACTCACTAACCACATTTGTTGGTTGCCGGGTCATGTTGGCAACAAGGGGAATACTTTAGCAGATGATGCAGCAAAATGGTTGAATGATTCCCGCAGCGACGTTAAACTCCATATTCACTCACTCACTGTAAAGCTAGATATCGCTAGAACACTGATCATACAGCAGATTGTACGTTTTATCCGTTCATGTGTGAATAGTAACGCTTGCATTCATAATAATTGCACAATATTGCGTTGTTCGTGCATGTGTGGATATACACGCTTGAATTCGCAATACAAGTGTCATCCGTGCATATGTCGTCTCGGCACCTGCATTCAGAACAACACTAATTACACTAGCCTTCACAAACATCAAATTATTTATGATGGATGTTTACGCCTCATGATATGGTAACTGTTATGGGTAATATACTAAAGGCCAAAAGAAAGTACCCCATCATATTTTTAAAATTAAAATAAAATATGCCCCCAGTCGTGCTTTATATGTGTATATGCTTCAAACTATCAATATCCGGATTGTATATGGATTTTGGTACATATAAAGCACGGCTGGTAAATAGTGAGCCAATGTTTAATTTGAAATACAAGTCATCGCGTTGTTTTCCTTGAAAGATTACACGACGCAGAGATTAACAGTGACAATCTTGATGTAAGTGACGCGAGGGTCGCCATGTTGTCATGAGAAAACTTTCATATGACAAGCGACGGCAGACGTTGCAGAGATAGAAATACTTTATAGTGCAGATGAGTAATAAAGCACATAAAAACATAATTGGCATGTCCGACCAGCTTCTATTCCTAATTTCCATATGTTTCTTCTTTCCAAAAATTCCGACCATATTCCGCATTTAATATTGTCTCAATTTACACCCAAAAATAATCTGCCGGTTTATACACATTCTTATTTTATGAATAATCTATGATATACTTCTATGAGAGAAATAATATGTTGAGGCCACGTCATTTTCGTAATCCTTACGTTGCACATCCTTCGTGAGGCGTGTTGACATTGCTGTCAGCGTATAGTACCCGACGAATGAGATAAAAGCATACAGCGTGACTGTTTGGAGTCTGAGATGGTGGATGTTTGACAGCGTGTGAGATGTTTGCCTGTGAGACTCCGGGGGGCCACACGAACATGGCAACGGTGTGGAGTGTATACGTCTCGGCGTGCCTACTGATCTTGTGTAAGTAGTTCTAATTAGTCGCTTCAATCTCTATCTCCAAGATGTAATAAAGTCATTTCCTAACAACTAAAAATATTAATATGAATGAAAACTAATATAGACGAAATCTGAAGTTAGTTTGGATTACCATTTTTAAAGAAATAATACCAACTATAAACTGCATATATCCAAAGGTTCTGAAGTTTAGAGATGTATACACTTTTTTTATAATCATAGTTATCCTTATTAAATAAATAAAAAGCTTAACATTAATTCATTTTAGTTTTAAGCAAACAACTACGAACTAACATTTGCTTACGGTATACACAGCTATTATTAAACAGACTGTATTTCACAAAATATGACCACAATTCTATCGTTATCAGTTTTACGTATATATTTTACTCATAGCAGCACAAACATATATCTATGTATACGAGCGAACTAATATGAACATGACACTATTGTTTTGGGGATATTTCGTTAAGTGAAACATCGTGTGATTTTTATTTATTTATTTTGTTCGTGTCTCCAGTACGTATGATTGCTGCTTGGCACCGGAAATAACGAATACGCCCGGAAATACGAATGTACTTGTGAATAGCCGGAGAAAAGTACTGCTTTAAAATAGAAAACAAACTCTTTTTACCATTTCCACTTCTATCCGAGTAATGCCTGGAGAATTTCTGCAATATATTTCAGTGCTTAGAATATTGTAAAATATACACGCATTTATACGGTACATTTTTCATCCAAGGAAGATTACATTGTAGGCTCATGCCACATTACGGCACAGTGCAAATATAAGCCATATTCAGCAATTCTTGAGCACGTCTCCTATATGAAGATGGCTATGGTACACTGGGTGTGTTAAAATGATTGAATGTTATATAAAATTGATATAAATATCCGTGCCACTTTGAACTATATCAATTTGTACATAACGCTCAATCATTTTTTTCACAGATCAATCTAGCCTACCGTATATTAGTATACGACGCGACGTGTACTTTTTTCTGATGTTTTAGGTAACTATATATAATTCTAACCCTAGCTATATATCTTTGGGCGCGACATAATATCGTGAAGTCTCCGTCGTATGTGATTAGTTATTTACTGACACAGGGTTGATGTCGTTTGCTGTCTAAGGTCAAAACGAAGAAAGTTTATGGCCAGGAAACAACTTCATAACTCGGACATAACACCACCTTATAATTATGGAATAATTGTGTTGGAATTAATTAGATTAGCAACTTACACATTATTTTATTTCTAAACAACATTATGGTAATTTGCTTTGGATTTTAAAATATAATATATAACGAGTTAATTGTTAATTGTTTACTTAGTCTAATTAATACTATTAAAAGTAGATGTTGTAAAGTTTATACACGTAGCTGACGAGCAAAATAAAGCACGTGTAAACACAGTTAAAACGGTACGAACAAACCTCTAAAATTCTAATTAAAAATAAAATTGCAAAACATGGCATCGATACATACATCAGTTAGAATTAGTATCGTTATCGAAAGTCTATCCTGTGGTTATCCGAATTTACAACAGGAAGTGTGTTACTCCCAACTTTCTTTGCTCCTTCTTTATATCTCCCTCTTATCTCTAATTATCCTCACATACACACACACACACACACACACACACACACACACACACACACACACACACACACACACACGCACACACAAACGCACACACAC
>JAUTBQ010099975.1:0-37773 GCA_032361185.1 Lepetodrilus ovalis | reverse complement strand
CAAAGGTAATTGTCAACTCCTAGGTAAATTTTACTTTGTTTTCTGAATCCAAAGGTTTGGTCGAACTCAGGTTTTTAAGCATCAATCATTTTGGCTAAAAAGTCTCTTTCCTATCTCAAAAGTACATAGGATGAATACCTACCATGAAAATTAGAAAAACGAATACTCTTTGATACATTACGAATACTCACCAAACAGCTACATATATTAATTTTAACACATCAAAACCTATTTTTTTTCGTATATTGCGTAGTGTTTTTGATTGATAATGAGTCAATTAGACACCTTTTTTTAAACGGACCCCAGAATAAACAATTGACCTATGAAAAAACTTACGTCTCTTTCCCTGTTTTTGGCCTTTTTGTCTGCAATTTCATTTGTTGCTTGCAGGTCAAGTACACACAGCAAGCTTAGCGCTAAGAATACCCAAATGCTTAGTGAGTATGTATCTGCCTATACCAATGGCGTCGTATCTAGAGCTAAGCCCATCCTAATTCAGTTTGCCAATCCACAAGAAGTAGAACCAGGTAGTGTGGCAGACCCCGCAATGCTTAAAATCTCGCCAGCCATCAAAGGGCAGCTAGTTTGGAAGGATACTCGAACCTTAGCTTTTATGCCCGAGACCTTGTTGCCTTCCGATCAACAGTATCATGGCAAATTGTACCTAGACAAAATATTTACAGATGTGCCGAAAGACCTCAAGGTGGTCTCTATTGACTTTGCGACCAAGCCTTTGCATGGACGTTTGAGTGTTATGCCGCCTAGATTTGATCTGGCGACAAAAACCTATAACGTAGAAGGAACAGTTGTGCTGACGGATGTGGTTGATGATGATAAGGTCGAAAAACTCCTTTCCGTAAAAGGTAAAGGTAAGCCTGTTGTTGTGTGGCATCATGGACGGGAACACTCTTTTGTCGTTAAAGGACTGCCTAGGGTGGCAGCAAAATATGATGTTTCTGTCTTGTGGAATGGAAAAAAATTAAACGTAGAAAATCAAAAGAAAAGTGTTGCTATTCCGGCAAAGGGGACTTTTGAGATACTTAAAATACAACGTGACTTGGATACCGGAAAACCGGCCTTCAAGATTTATTTCACTGACATCGTGTCCAAAGTTCAAGATTTCAAAGGATTAGTCCGAATCAAAGGCTATACCGGTGACTACACTTTTTGGCGAGATGGAAGTGTATTGGTAGTGGCTGCGGAAGAATCACTAACCGGCCGTTACAAAGTAGAAGTAAGCAAAGGTATTCGATCTATCGATAACGAAAAACTAAAAAAAGGACTCACCACAACTATTGAGTTTGAAAGACTGGAGCCGCAGCTAAGACTTGCCGGACAAGGAGTGATTATTCCGAGATCAGGCAAAGAGGTCTATTTTCCGTTTGAAGCAGTGGCATTGAAATATGTGAACGTTGAAATTTTTAAGATTTTTAACAATAACGTGCTGCAATTTTTGCAAGTCAATGAGCCCAATGGCAACAGTGACTTGCAGCGTGTAGGGCGCATTATATTCCAAAAGAAAGTTGAGCTGAGTACGATCAATCCGGAAGCCAATGAGTCTATCTGGACACGATATGCTTTGAATCTTTCCCAGATTGTCAATGAAGACCCAAGCGCAATTTATCAAGTACGATTGGCATTTAGACCGGGCTATGGCGTGGATGAGTGCGAAGAGTTTGGAGAGGAAGGGGCAGTTTTTAATTTTTTGCCGGTAGATGAGCAAGAAGAAGTCACTAGTATTATGGGTGATTATTATGGAGTAGATGGGTATTTTGACGGTTATGAATGGGACAACCGAGATGATCCATGCTCTAGAGAATATTATTATCGTGACCGATATGTCCAGCGCAATGTATTTTTGTCTGATATGGGTATTATTGCCAAGGAAGGAGCCAACAAAGAAGTGTTCTTGTCTATTTCTGACTTGAATACCACCAAGCCAATGGGCGGAGTGGATTTAGAGTTTTTTGACTACCAACAGCAAAGCTTGATGTCTGGTAAGACAGATCAAGATGGGATCTTTCACTCTGTGCTTACGCGAAAACCGTATTTTGTGAAAGCAAAAAAAGGTGATAAAGTGGGTTACTTGAGAATGGCTGATGGCCAAAACCTATCTATCAGTCGCTTTGATGTCAATGGTCAAGTCGTGCAAGAAGGGACCAAAGGCTTTTTGTATGGGGATCGGGGGGTATGGAGACCCGGTGACAGTATTTATCTGAATTTTGTCTTGGTCAAAGACGCAGGGATGGAAGGAGATTATCCGGTTACTCTGACCGTAAAGGACTCCAGAAATAACACCCACTTGACCAAAACAATAAGCAAAAATGTAAAAGGCTTATATGCTTTCCCTTTTGCGACAGGTGGAGATGCTCCGACCGGGTATTGGGAAGCTTCTGTCAAAGCAGGTGGTGCAACCTTTACCAAATCTTTGCATATCGAAACCATCAAGCCCAATAGATTGAAAATTCTTACAGACCTTCCGGAAAAATTGACCACCAAAAATGCCAATACTAAGGTGGGTGTACAAATCAATTGGTTGCATGGAGCACCAGGGTCTTTTATCGATGTGGAAGTGAAAAGACAGTTCCAAAGAAATAAAACTAAGTTTCCTAACTATGGTGATTTTACTTTTGATGACCCGGTACGTCAAGAAAACTATGAAATGATAGATGTATTTGATGGCAAAACGGATAATGACGGAAAGGCCAATTATTCAGATGAAATAGCAGACGGAAAAGATTTTCCGGGGATGATGAAGGTCGCTTACCAAATTAAAGCCACTGAGAAAGGTGGGGACTTTAGTACCGATAATTTTTCCTTACTATTTAGCCCGTACGATGTCTATTCTGGGGTGATGATTCCCAAAAAGTATGGCTATAAGCGGTTTGATTATGATAAACCCAATACGATAAAAGTCATTTCTGTAAATGAAGCCGGTAAGCCGGTCGTAGGTCGTAAGCTAGAGTTAAACCTATATCGATTGAGATGGAGCTGGTGGTGGGAGAGTGATGATGATTTTGTCTCTAGATTTAGTGACTCAAAATATTCATCTTCCGTAGAGTCTATAAAAGTGATTACCAATAGTCGCGGGGAAGCCAAATGGGAAGTGACTCCACCCAATTGGGGTCGTTATTTAGTGCGTGTGTTTGACCCACTCAATGGGCAGAGTGCCGGAGATATTGCTTATGCCGGCTATCCTTGGGGCCAAAAACAAGATAGGGAACAGTTGCAAGCAGCAGCAATGTTGCCACTAGAGCCGGAAAAGAAAGTCTATAATGTCGGTGATAAAGTGAGTGTGAAAGTGCCTACAGGAAAAACAGGAAGAGCTTTGATCTCCATTGAAAAAGGGGGAACAATTCTGTCTTCTTTCCGTCGGGAGTCTAAGGATGGAAGCAATGTGTTTACTTTTACGGCAACGGAAGAAATGGTGCCTAATATTTATGTCTCCGTATCAATGGTCCAACCACATGCCAATACAAGCAATGACTTGCCAATGCGGATGTATGGTATCGTACCCATTAAAATCGAAAACCCAAAAAGTAAACTGCTTCCGAAAATTGCCACAACAGATAAGTGGGAGCCTGACTCTGATGTACAAATAGAAGTGAGCGAAGAGAAAGGCCGTTCGATGGCGTATACGATTGCAATCGTTGATGATGGATTGTTGGACTTAACCCGTTTTAAAACACCGTCACCTTACGATGCCTTTAATGCAAAAGAAGCTCTAGGTGTGAAGACTTGGGATGTATATGATTATATCTTAGGTGCTTTTAACGGCGACAACGACCGAATACTGGCAATTGGCGGAGATGACGAAGCTGAAGACAGTGAAAAAGCCAATAGTGCAAATCGTTTTAAGCCCATTGTGTTGCACTTTGGTCCTTTTGAATTGAAAAAAGGAGAAAAGGCAAAGCATCAGTTTCACTTTCCCAATTATGTGGGTTCTGTAAGAGCCATGGTGGTTGCGGTAGGTGATAAAGCCTATGGAAATGCCCAGCAAACAATTCCTGTACGTAAGCCCTTAATGGTGCAGCCGACTTTGCCACGCGTCTTAGGATCCGGTGAAAAAGTGGTGTTGCCCGTGACCGTATTTGCGATGGAACCGGATGTCAAGGATGTAGAAATTACCCTTACGGAAACAAGTGGCTTGGTGAGTTTTCCGGAAGGAAAAACGAAACGTGTACACTTTAATAAATTGGGTGACCAAGTTGTTTACTTTCCGGTAAATGTCAAAGATGTTCAAGGAATCGCTAATTTTAAGATAACAGCCAAGAGTGGGCGGCATGTCGCACACGATGAGATAGAAATTTCTGTCAGAAATGCAAATCCAATGATGTCTGATGTAGCAGAATACATGCTAAAGCCAGGCGAGTCAAAAACATTTGCTGTAAAGCCATTTGGGGTGACAGGCTCTAATAAAAGTAGTGTGGAAGTGGCTTCCGTGCCACCTTTAAATCTTGGCAAGCGATTGCAGTATTTGATTCAGTATCCCCATGGATGTATCGAGCAGACAACGTCTTCTGTGTTCCCACAATTGTATGTGGATGCCTTGATGGATATTAGCCCGGCAAAAAAGGAGACCATCAGCAAAAATATCAAAGCAGGTATCGAGCGTTTGAAACTCTTTCAAGTGAGTGGGGGATTTGCTTACTGGCCGGGTGATGATAATCCTGATCCATGGGGAAGTAATTATGCCGGACACTTTTTGGTGGAAGCCAAAGCAAAAGGGTATGTCGTCCCAGAATCTATGCTGAATGGCTGGATAAACTTCCAAACCAACATGGCTAATAATTGGGATATAGATGATCGGTATTATGGATACTCTTTCTTCGACCAAGCTTATCGTTTGCATACGTTGGCCCTTGCGGGAAAACCGGTACAAGGAGCAATGAACAGAATGCGAGCACATCCCAAATTGACCAATATGGCACGTTGGGAGTTAGCTGCTGCTTATGCAATCATAGGCAAAAAGTCCATCGCCAAGCAATTAGTTGCCGAAGCGACCACTGATATTGAAGACTATACAGAGCTGAGTCGCTCCTATGGAAGTGGTTTGAGAGACCGAGCAATGGCATTAGAGACCACAAGATTGATGGGGGAGAATAATGCTTCGTACCGATTGATAAAAGACATTAGTAAGTCTTTGGGAAATGACCATTGGTATAGCACACAGACGACTGCTTATAGCCTACTTGCTTTGTCCAAATACTATGGAGAGCATAAGCCGGATAAATTAGTATTTGGTTATACGATGAATGGTAAGTCAGGCTCGGAAAGCTCTGAAAAACCCATTTCTAGCTTGGAGATGGAGACACCGGATAAGCCGCAAAGCGTGACCATCAAAAATACAAGCAACGGAGATTTGTACGTTCGAATTTTGCGAAAAGGCAAGCCTAAGGCAGGAGAAGAAAAGAAGATTACCAATAAAGACCTGCAGATGAAAGTCGCCTATCTGGATCTGAAGGGCAATGCAATCAATCCGCAAAGCCTTTTAAGGGGGCAAGACTTTTATGCAGAAGTAACCATTGCTAATCCTGGGTCTAGATTTAGAACTTATGAGAATATGGCGCTTACGCAAATATTTCCGTCAGGCTGGGAAATTGGCAATGCAAGAATGAGTGAAGTACAGGCCTTTTCTGATAACTCAAAATTTGATTATCAGGATATTCGAGATGATAGAGTTTTTACTTATTTTGATGTAAGTACATACAAGTCAGTTACTTATCGTGTCTTACTTAATGCTGCTTATCCGGGTAGGTACTATATGCCGGGAGTCTACTGTGAAGCAATGTATGACAACACAATTAGGGCAGCCACCACTGGGCATTGGGTCTCCGTGGTAGACAAAAAGAAGGGAATTTAATTCTCAAACACCCTAACTGATTTAGCTTTTTAGAACGGCTAAGGCTCTGCCTTAGCCGTTCTCTTTTGGGAGTTACTCAATTGCTGTAGAATGAATTGGTGAGTTCCCAAAAAGCCTTATCTTTGTCAAAAATAAACACTTGAACGAAAAACAAACACCACAATCAGGGCTATTATTTAGCAAAGGTTTTATAAAGTTTTCAGCAGGTTTCCTGTTGGTAATTTTGTTATTGATGGCTTTTTTGCACTGGCAAAAAGGAGATTATCACTTGGAAGCGAAGCCAGAAGCCGGGGATTCTACTAAGGTGGAAAGTAGTTATTAGTCAAAAAAACAATACAAATGTTTGGAAACTTATTGGGAGATTTTGAAAAAAAACAGGAGGCTATTCAGGCCAAATTAAAGGAAATAGTCTTTGACTATGACTTCTCAGATGGAGCGATTATAGTCACCGCTAATGCCGCACGTGAGATATTAAACATCAATATCAATCCGGATAAAGTGGACTTATCTGACAAGGAAGAAGTCGAAGACATGGTTTTAGAAGCCATTAATCGGACTTTGGCGGAAGCCGCTACCTTGGAAGCTTCTGAAATGCAGCAGTCAATCAACGATATCTTGCCCGGTGGGATGGGCGGTTTAGGTGACCTTTTTAAATAAAAGATCGTACATACTATTCGATATTTTATAGCGTTTGCCTACTGGACGCTTACCTTGTGCATAGCATAAAGGGTAACTATTTTTAGGTCCGCATAGGTTTTTTGTCCTAATTTTCGTTATTCTTACCCAAATCAGCACAATAGTGATTCTATTTGCCTAATAATTAAACTTTTTCTTGATGAAATTCAATACTTTCCACGTTTTTGCCAGCCTAGCTTTTTTGTTTGTAGCTAACTTGGGTATTAGCCAGACCACACAAAACCTAGTCGGTTTTTTCCCTTTTTCAGATTGTGCAACCAATGATCATTCTCCCACGGCACAACATGAAGCCAAGTTTTTGCCTAACCCCGCTGCGATGACCTGTGATTGTGGTGTGCAGGATACCGCAGTATACTTTGATGGGATTATCAACCAAATGGTCTTCTTGGGGACAGTCAACAATCAGTTTACGACCACCGATTTTACACTTAGCTTTTACTTTAAGGCCTTTCCTAAGGCTGGTATGATAGATTTAATCTCTAAAAAAAGTGATTGTGATAACGGCCCCGGGCTTGCTATCAGATACCGATCCAATTCTAATGAGTTATTTGTATACGCCGTGCAGGATGCAAACAAAAAGGTGGCTTTTGAGCATATAGAGCTAGATCGCAATAATTGCTGGCACCATATTGCCTTGGTGAGAGAAGGCAATACGATTAGTCTGTATACGGATGGTATCTTTAGAGGAAGCAAAACAACTCCTTCTCGTGTGAATATGAAAAACAACTCTACATTGAATATCTCCGGTGGACCTTGCCTTGGAGTAACAACCACGGCTTTTAGGGGCTTGATTGATGAGTTTAGAGTGTACAATCGGGCTTTGGCCGAGCAGCGTGTAAAGGAGTTGTATTCTTCACCGGATAAGATTGTCAATAGAGACACAATCATTTATTTAGGGGAGTCTGTTCAACTAAATTCTAACTCCCCATGTGGTCTGAGCTACCAATGGAATCCTACTGGAAGTCTTGATGGTGATGATGTGCCTAATCCGATTGCCACACCTTTGGAGACCACCACATACGAGTTTCAAGTTAATAGTGGCGGTGGTTGTACCGCTAAGGATACTGTAAGAATTACTGTCGTTGACCCTAATGATGTAGATTGCCGGACTTTATTGTTTCCAACAGCTTTTACTCCTGAACGTGATAAGAATAGCACCTTCTCTTTTGATACCCCAACAGTTGTTTTGGACGAGTTTAAACTGTTAGAAATTTTTGATAGATGGGGCAATCGGGTGTTTTATACTACGGATAGCTCCCAACGTTGGGACGGTACGTATGGCGACAAACAAGTAAACCCGGGCGTGTTCTTGTACCGCACACAGTTTGTCTGTCGAGGAAAGGAAGAAGTGCAGGTGGGACAAGTGACCTTGATTCGTTAACAGTCATTTTCTCCTGATGTCTTTCTACCACTAAAATCCTACCTACAGGACAAAACTTATTATTACCTAAACGGTGTGGCTTTATTGTAAGTTTAGCTGTAGCCAAACCAAAACTACTAAAATGAAACGTTTCTTTCTACTTTTACTGCTGGCCTTTCTTGGCCTTTTTTCGGCGCAAGCCCAGACAAAAGCTGCAAACGCGCCAACAGAAGCATCTGATAATCAAGAGTTTAAGCCCCTGGCAAAAGCGTTACTTTGGCGTATTTCCGGCAACGGACTAGCAACTGCATCTTATTTATATGGTACGATTCACATGATTGATAAGGATGCTTTTTTTCTAGATGAAGAAACAAAAACGGCAATAAGGGAGAGTAATGAAATCATTTTTGAAATTGATTTGGAAAAGGAGATGAACCCAATGGCTTTGATGTCTCTAATGCCCAAGATGTTGATGAAGGATAAGAGCTTAAGTGATTTGTTAAGCAAAGAGGACTATCAATTGGTTCAGGCCAAATTTGTCGCGTCTGGTTTGCCTTCTTTTTTGTTGAATAAGGTCAAGCCGATGTTTGTATCCATGATGCTTGAAACACCTACTCCAGCTGGAGGAAAAGGTGCAGGTAGTGGAGAAACGGTCTCTTATGAGATGGAGATAATGGATATTGCAAAGAAGCAGCAAAAACCGATTAGTGGTCTGGAGACGGCAGCATACCAGATGTCTATGTTTGATTCTATTCCATTAGATCAACAAGCGGATATGCTTGTACAATCCATTAAAGATACGACCGAAGCATCTAGCCTTGATGGCTTAGTACAGATTTACACCAATCGAGATATTAATGCCATGGTCGAGTTGACAGCGGATATGAGTGGAGATGATTTTACGGACTTTTTGTTAGTGGGTCGCAATCGCAATTGGATTCCGGTGATAGAAGGAAAGATGAAAGAAGGCCCGATGTTTTTTGCGGTTGGTGCAGGGCATTTGGGCGCAAGCTTTGGGGTCATTAATTTACTTCGAAAAGTCGGTTATACCGTAGAACCCATCAAATAGTATGGCCCTAATCAAAGAAATAAAAGGGAAAAAACCGTCCTTCGGAAAGAATATTTACCTTTCGGAAAATGCAACAATTATTGGTGATGTTGTCATGGGGGATGATTGTAGTGTCTGGTTTCAGGCTGTCGTACGCGGGGATGTTCATTGGATAAAAATGGGCAATAAAGTCAATATCCAAGATGGTGCTATCGTACATTGTACTTATAAAAAAGCACCCACCACAATTGGTGACAATGTGAGTATTGGACATCGAGCCATTGTCCACGGGTGTACTATTGGGAATAATGTGCTAGTAGGCATGGGAGCCATTTTGATGGACCATGTAGTTGTCGGTAACAACGTACTCATTGCCGCAGGGGCGGTAGTTTTAGAAAATACCATTCTAGAGTCGGGTAGTGTCTATGCCGGAGTCCCGGCAAAAAAGATCAAATCTTTAAGTGAAGATACCTTTCAAGATACGGTCAAAAGAATAGCAGACAATTATGTGTTTTATGCGGATTGGTATCGTGAATAATACCGCCTGGTTTATTCTTAACTGACGGATTCAAAAATCCATTTTTCGTATGCATCATTAGCTTCGACATCATATTTCATGATACACGGAGTCTGGTATGGATGAATATCCGTGACAATAGCTTTAAGTTGTTCCCATTTTTTAGAGGTTGTCTTGACCAAGGCGACGTACTCTCTATCTTGGACGATTTTTCCTTGCCAATGATAAGAGGACTCAATAGGGTAGATGTTTGCGCAAGCAATCAGCCTAAGTTCTAGTAGCTCATCAGCTAGTTTGTGGGCAGCAGTTTTTGTCTTATTTGTGATGTAGACCGCAATAAAACCCATGGTTATTTAACTTTTTTGATGTAGTACTTAAACTTATGTTTTCTTTTGAGCATTTTGGCAAATTTCAATGCTTCATCATAATCAGAAAAAGTTTTGACGATAACGGAGTGATACGCCGGGGTGTCAGCAAAGGTCGTAACACTTGTTTCTTCAAAGCCAACTTTTTGGGCTTGACGCGCTTTTCTATCGGCATTTTGAGCCATCAGGAAGGCGCCAATGACTACATGAAAAGTCTGGTATTCACTCATGTCCTCGCTAGGCGATGTATTGGTATGGATGGGCCCGGAATTAGAAGGAACATCGATCGGCTGGTCATTATAAGTCACTTTGACCGGAATGCTTGACTTTGTGACTTTTATTTCTATACGACGATTGTACTGGTGTTCACGGTCACTACACTTAACTCCATTTTTACAATGGTTTCGGATTCCGGACTCACCATAACCGATGGCGAGAAGTCGGTCGCTAGCAATACCTTTTTTCGTTAGATAGGCCACGACATTATCTGCACGTCGCTGTGAGATGTTGAGATTGTAGTCGTTGCTGCCAACCGCATCGGTATAGGAGGCCACTTCAATTTCCATGTCAGGATATTTGTTAAGGATTTTGACTAGCTTGTCTAGTTCTTCACGTGCATTGGGGCGTATAGATGGGTCGTTAAAGTTGAAATAGAGATTTTTTAGCTCAATAATACTGCCTTCTCCTAAAGCGACAGCAAGCTCTCCGGCAGGAATAAGGATACTTAGCGCATTGGCATTCTCACAGGGAGTTCCTTTTGTGTCTAATGAAGACTCTCCGATATCTGTTCCATTCATTTGTACGGAGAAGCGGTATATTTGACCACATTTTGCGCAAGCATCAAACTGTCCGGCATCATCTGTCATCGAAGATGTAATGAGTTGATTGTTTTCGTCAAACATTTTTACCAAAGTATTAGGAAGACCTACTTGGTCTGTATTGCTGACGACCTTGCCCCTTACTGGAATACAGCCTATGCTAAATTTGGGCGTGATGGCAAGTTGCTTGTCAGCAGTCGAAATGACAGCAATCTTATCAGAAAAATTATCTTTTTGTGCAAAAGAAGTATAGTAGCCTTTCGGCAAAAATATACTTAGATGCCCCGTAGAGTCAGTAGATGCAATACGACCCTTGGTATTCATTCGGTCCAAGACAATCTGATAATTATCTACAGAGTCAGTTTGTGGTAGTAAAATGAGCTTGCCGGCACTATTTCGGCCTAGCATAGATCGGGTAATAGACGGGTCGTTTAAAGGTAAAAAAGTGACATCCATACCACTGACAGGTGCGTTGGTCTCTTGGTCGTGTACATCTATGATAATTTCTTCAAGTACATCCGGTGTACGGTGCTGAAAGTAAAAGTACTCATCAATATTGCCGTCGTTTACATTAAATCCATATACATCATCCTCTCCTTTGCCGCCTTCTCTGTTGGAAGAAAAATAGCCATTCTTCTTGTCTCTATCTAGAATAATACCTAAGTCATCAGCGAGAGAGTTAAAAGGAGTGCCAACATTAACGGGGCGGGCATATTTTTGGTTTTGGTCTAAGACAGTATAAAAAATATCCAATCCACCTTCACCATCCCATCCATCTGACGAGAAAAATAAACTGTGGTCGGCATGCAAAAAAGGAAAAATTTCGTTCTTATCAGTATTTATTTTTTTTCCTAAGTTGATAGGCTCCCCCCAAACCCCTCCTTCTTGTGTGACGATATACAAATCCATGCCTCCTTGACCACCGGGACGGTTGGAAGAAAAAATTAAAGTATTACCGTCTGTCGAAATGGTGGGATGGGCTGTGTCAAAGTCATCCAAATTAAACGGAAGCTCGACGGGTAGACTCCAATGCCCTTCTGGGGATTTGACGGATTCGTAGATTTTTAGTTTGGCAATTTTATTCTTGACCTTCTTTAGATCATTGCGTGTATAATAAACTTTCTCGGCATTGCGGTCAAAGGTCAACGGACCTTCGTGCATCTTGGTGGTTAGCTCTAATGCAAAAGGAACCGGGCGCTCCAACAAGCCTGTCTCTTCATTTCTTTTGCCTAAAAAAATGGACATGGTTGGCTTTTTTATCTTTTCGTCATAGCCATTATACTCACCACCAGGAGACATGGTCGAAATAAATAAAATACCATCTTCAAAAAAAGAAGGACTAAACTCAAGTACCGGGGAGTTGATTTTGTCTTCATTGACAACCGAAAGAGAAGGGTATTCAAATGTTTTTTGAGCTTTACCGGCCTGTGCAGAAAAACTGAAAAAAAGAATCAAGATGTAGGATAAGTGTTTCATCTGTCTAGTTTAGTTTGTGTGGCTCTAGGAACCTATCATGACCATCTGGTAAGAGAGGGGCTAGTGTTTCGATGTATTCTGTTGGGTGTAAGACCTAAAAGAAAAAGCGGGGATTTGACATGTCTCTATTTTTATTTGATGTTCCATTATCGTCAACGTCCTTAAAGTTATATTGTAGCAAAACCTCCACACTACCTTTTGAAAAGTTTTTAATCTTGGATAATGGATTGTCAAATGCTACACCTATACCCAAGCGATTTTTAATCAAAAAATGTAATAGGAAGTCAATAGAATCATCCCCTCCGGACCCTCCGGTACGATAGGAAGCACCAATGGTTAGTACTCGCGCTAGTTCAATCCCAAGATTAGCATCAACACTAATGGGTGCTTTCTCCGTTTGTTTGAGCAGTCCCGAAGGCAGTAGGCGAACCTTAGAACCAATTGGCAATGCTGCACCGGCCATTGTGTATAAGTGTCTAGACTTGGTGGCGGTTAAAGTGCCGACATCATTAACCCCAATCGTATTCTCTAATAATTTGGGTACGGAAATGCCAAAATAAAAATTGGTATGACCAATGTATAGACCGGCCCCTACATTGCCCGAAGACTTTTGCGCATCTTCGCTTCGCGTAGATGGGTCGCCGGGGTCACGTATGATGTTGCCTTTGTCCGAAAAGCGGATAGCAAATTGTCCATAGGAGCCTTGTAAACCAAATTTAACTGTGAGCGACTTAGTCTTAACCAATGAATAGCTATAGGACAGTGTCCCTTCTACGGTTTGGGTGATGCCTATGGTTTGGCGGTTGAGTAAGAGCCCTAGCCCGACACGTTTGCCCAGCACAGGGGTATTAAATGACACTTGTTGGACTTCTGGAGCTCCGTCAAATCCAAGCCACTGCTTTCGGTAGATGACACCAATGGTGGGTACTCCACGAGATCCGCTATAGGCAGGGTTGTAGTATTGCTTGTTAAACATGAACTGAGTAAACTGAGCATCTTGCTGCCCTGACATAGCAAGGGACACCAAGAATAGGGGGAAAAGTAAATAATACTTCATAGATAGTCAGAGTTGATTAACGGAATAAGGTAATAAACCCTTTTTGTGGTTTCTGAGACTGGTCCCTCCAGAATAAGTAAAAATAAGTACCGTCAGGGAGTGGCTTGCTTGTCTCGCCATCGACACCACCTTGCCAATTATTAAGGTAGGGGGAAGCTTCGTAGACTATGCCACCCCATTGGTTGTAGATGATTATTTTGGAGTTGTTTGTTGTCGCAGTGACACAGTTGACAATCAACTCGTCATTTAGACCATCAAAATTAGGTGTGATTACATTTGGAATAATACAAGTGTCTCCATTGGCCGCTAGATTAACATCAATGCTTACTACCGCAGATTCACATATATCCGGACAAGATGTCAAGCATACCTTATAAATGAGTTGGTCAGCTCCAATGTATCCTTCTGAAGGGAAATATATGATGTGCGCATCCTTTTCTTCGGCAGTACCAAATATAGGAGACTGCTCTATTTCTACTGTCGCATACTGACCTAAAAGCTCATCATTGAAGGTGACATCAAAAGTGTCAATTGTGTTAAGGGGTATTGAATAAGTATCATTGAAAGCGGTGATCTGTTGGGCAAAATCCAAATGTATCGTGTCCGTTGGTGTCGGCTCACAGCCATTGTCTACAACCACAATGTAATCTCCGACATGTTGAATCGCAAAATTATCTATTGTTGGTGTTGGGTCAGTACTTGAAAAGCTTGCCGGCCCAGTCCAAATAAATTGGGCACTTGGGTTATTAATGGATGTGGACAGGGTGACTGAGCTACCTTCACATACCGGATTGGAAGAGGCGGTAATGACAACAGATACTTCTTGCTTATCAACCTTCACTTCAAAGGCACAAGCTCCTGTGTTGGCAGAGGGGTCTTGAAAGCTATAGGTATGAATAAATACCCCCAATGGGAATGACTTTTTTAAGACGGTACTGTCAACTAGATAGGCAGAGCAATTATCATTGATGTCAGGAAAGCTAAATTGAATAAGCGGCTGATTGCAGCCATCTGCGATGATATTGTCGACAATGCCGTCAGGGTCACTAACAATAGTGCCATCTGTTTTTATTATTATCCCTCCTGGGCAGACGGTTGTTGGCGTAAGCGTATCCCTTGTGTCAACCGTAAAAGTACATGGGGCAGATTGATTGCCTCCATCATCGATGGCCACGATCTCTACCAGTTGAGTCCCTACAGCAAACTGATTGCCACTTGGAGTTGCGGTAACGGTTATTGTTGCATCACATAAGTCGGTACCGGTCGGCATTGGATAGTTGTAAGTAAATTCACAACTATTATTGCTAACATATAGAATTGTATCGTTGGGACAATCAGTAGACAATACTGGAGGGGTGTTGTCTTTTACCGTAAGGCCAAACTGGCAGCTCCCCGTGTCGCCATTGGCATCCGTTGCTTCGTATACAACAGTAAAGGTACCTGTGTTGAAAGATGCTCCAGGCGAAAAATTGGAAGTGACCACAGGAGCGGGTATACAACCGTCTGAGAAGTCAGGCTCCGTCCATGTGACTGTGGTATCGCAACCATTAAGGACTGTTACAACAATATCATCTGGACAATTGGCACTCGGTGGAAATGTATCAACAACCGTCACAACAAAAATACATTCATTAAGATTGGGGTTGCCACTGCCATCAACAGCTGTGTAAGTCACCGTTGTAGTGCCAACAGAAAAAGCATCTCCCGGATGATAAGTCGGATCCGGTATCAAGACAGCATCACAATTATCTTGTACAGACATGGCTGTTTCATCCCAATAATAAATCCCCAAACATCCCATCGGGTAGATAGTGGTATCTGTTGGGCAGCCCATAATTAAAGGAGGTGTGATGTCAACTACGATTACATTAAACTGACAAATATCGGTATTCCCCAAGTCATTCGATAAGGTATAAGTGACTTGAGTCTCACCAAGAGCAAAAAAAGATCCACTGATATGAGTAGAATCAAGAGAACCACCAGTATCGCAATCGTCTATAAAAGAAGGACTCGTCCAATAAGCCTTTGCCTGACAGTTTGCGTCAGCATTGACGACAACATAGTCAGGGCAGTTAGTGATTTCAAATGTGCAATCAAGCGCACTAATCGCGCCTTGCCCGATGGGCTTACTAGCATCTAATTGCCCCACGGTAGAATAAAGAAGGAAAAACGCCAAAAAAAGCCTACCGTGAAGTAGCTTTCGCAAAAGTATCCAATAGCGTGGGTCACTATGTATCATCGTGTAATGTCAGTTTGGGTGGTTCGAGATTACAAAGATAACCCTAATATGGTATTTTTTTATCAAATTAGCTATTTATTAACACGCTTTCGCAAAAAAAAAATAAAAAAGAGCCGATGACTGATTTCAGTCATCGGCTCTTGAAAGTCGAGTCGTCAAAAAGACTAGTTTCCGAGCTCTTTTAGGTTCTTGCCTGTTTTTTCAACAGCTTTACCAGTAGCTTCAACAGCATTCTTGGTAGTTTCTTTAACTGCGTTACCTGCTTTCTTCGCAGCATTGCCAGTAGCTTCAACAGCATTCTTAGTAGTTTCTTTGACTGCGTTACCTGCTTTTTTTGCAGCGTCACCAGTGGCTTCAACAGCATTCTTGGTTGCTTCACCTGCTTTAGAAGCAGCATCTTTAGTTGCCTGAGCAGCTTTAGAAGCAGCCTCTGTAGTGGCAGCAGCAGCATTCTTTGCCGCTTCACCTGCTTTCTTGCATGATGTCAAAGAAAATAGCGTTCCAACTGCGATAATCGCAATCAATAATTTAATAGAAGATTTTTTCATGTTTAATTTTTTTTTTGAAAAAAGAAGTTCGATTTCATGGCAAAGGTATGGATTAAATTCTATTTCCAAACCTTTTTTTGGTTTTTGTGACAGAGAATAGTGAATTTTGGCTGCCTGTGGTACTTGATTTGTTGAGTTTTACTTATCTTCGGGCTTTATTATCGAATAGCTCTAATTATGTTGAAATACAGAAAAATGGCCCTTGGGACCCTAGTTTTAGTGATATTATTCCTTGGACCTGTCCTTTTTGCCCAATGCCCCATGTGTAAAATAGCCGCAGAATCCAACATGAAAAGTGGGGGAGAAGCTGGAAATGGATTAAATACCGGTATTCTGTATATGTTTGCTGCTCCCTATCTCATCGTGGGATTTATTACTTTTATGTGGTGGAAAAACAAAAAAAACTATGATGGAGATGACTACATGGATTTATTAGATGACTAGTAGACAATGTCATTAATCAAAAAAAGCAAAGCCACCGGCTTTGCTTTTTTTTGATGGACTTGCCCGTTCTCTCTATGGATTAGCGTGTTAAGAACAGTTGTTCAGTCGTTACTGGTGCTTAGATTAGTTAAAGCCGATTGAAGAAGCGCTTTATTTGGGTTGTAACACAATTTTGCCTTCCACCTTGATCATGTCGCTGATTAATCTGTCGGCTAGATTTTGGAAGAATTTGCCAGAGTTGTACTTTATACCCCATTGGGTTCGATCAATTTCAACCGGCTTCAAAGTGACTGTATATTTGTCTCCATCTTTCTTGATGGCAGTGGTCAGGTTGATGGGCTTTTCAATTCCTTTGATAGTCAACGTGGTACCAAAACTATTGACCCCTACTTTCGTAATATCTATAGTAGCGGTAGGGTGAGCAGCGACGGCAAAGAAGTCAGGCGACTTAAGATGCTTCTCTAGTTTTGCTTTGTCACCACCACTTTGATCTGTGTTACTAATAGTTGTCATGTCGATAATTGCTTTTCCGGCAGTAATCGCATTCTTGTCTATTACAAATGTCCCCCCTTTGAGCTTTAGGGTGCCCTGATGGGTGCCAGTTGGCTTACTGCCTGTCCAAGTAATTGTACTGTTTGTAACATCAACAGTGTAGTTGGCGTTTTCGAGTGAAGCGACTTCTGGTAAGCTTTCTTTTTCGGTAGAAATAGAAGACTCTTTGGGGGGCGCTTGGGTTGTTGTTGTAGGCTGCTTGGTCTCCGCTTTGTCAGCTTTGCAAGCGACAAAGAAGGAAGTAAAGGCAACTAAAGCGATAATGAAAATACTTTTTTGCATGTTGATTTTTTTGACAGATAGCGTATCTGCGATGTTCGAAATTGTGAAAAAAACAAATAGGTACTACCATCAATAACTGTTAAGGATAAAATAAGTTCTCTACAAAGCAGAACAAGGAGGCGGCTTTATCACGCTTCATAAGGTAGGAAAAGTAAAAAAAAACAAATTTAATAGTGTAAGGAATTTTTTTTCTCAAAAAAGCCGCTTACCTTTGCATCCCAATTCGGAGGAATGGCAGAGCTGGTTTAATGCACCGGTCTTGAAAACCGACGTACCTTTACGGGTACCGGGGGTTCGAATCCCTCTTCCTCCGCTCAAGTCCTTTAAGCTCCGGCTTTTAGGACTTTTTTTGTTTTGTCGAGTATCAAAAATTAGGCATAATTGTTTGGTATGCGTATTAGCCATATTAGGATATTTGTTTACCTTTGTGCCACTTTTCGCATAGGCAACTTGTCTGTATTCATACGGACTTAAGTTGTTGTTTCTGCTGTTTAGTTGGCAGATATTGGGAAAACAACCTTTAAATACAAAAATAAACACATGAAAAAAATTATGTTTTTGGCTCTAATAGCCATGATTTCAATGACGGCCTGCAAGACGGAGCCTGAAGCTAAAGGGCTTGGAAGTGATGCATCTGGTGATGTAAAAAAAGACAATGCCAGTTACGCATTGGGGGTCGCTATCGGTAAAGACCTAAAAAAAGACAATATTGAACTTGATATCGCTCGAATGAGCAAAGGGTTAACTGATGGCCTAGGCAAAGGTGAAACGGAAATTCCTAAGAACCTTGTCCAACAGGAAGTTAGAAAATATTTTACGGACACCACTAGCGCAAAGGATATGAACAGGATTTCTTATGCCTTTGGCATGTCTATCGCCAGTGGATTTGCCAACAATGGCCTAGCAGGAATTAATATTCCGGTTTTCTCGAAAGGACTGAATGACTATATTAATGCGGGGGATTTGTTTATCCCTGAAGAAAAAGCGGACTCTACAATCAGAGCGTATCAAGAAGAGCAAATGAAAACTTTGGGAGATAAGACTAAAGCAGTAGGCCAAGCTTTCCTTACGGAAAATGCGACTAAAGAAGGAGTGAAAACAACCGCCAGTGGGTTGCAATATAAAATCATCAAAGAAGGAACAGGTCGACAGCCAAAGGAGACTGACCAAGTGACGGTCCATTATGTTGGTAAGTTGATTGATGGAACAACCTTCGATAGCTCTATTGATAGAGGAAAACCGGCCGTATTTGGTTTGAATCAAGTCATCAAAGGTTGGACAGAAGGTCTACAACTGATGAAAGAAGGTGCGAAATACAAGTTATATGTCCCTTTTGAGCTAGGCTATGGAGGACGCCCAAGTGGCCCCATTCCTGCATTTTCTACTCTAGTATTTGATGTAGAATTGTTAAAAGTAGAAGATGCTCCAAAGATGCCTAATATGCAGATACCACCACAAAGAAAATAATAAATCTCTAATTTTTGGCGTAAGCCGATTAAAAAACAAATCACAATGAAAAGAATAAGCATTTTATTGGTTGCTTTTGTCCTGGTATTAGGTACTAGCTGCTCAGAGACCAAAAAAGTTGTCAAAGCACCAACACCACCACCAACACCAGCGGCTCCGAAGGAAATGACTAGCCGTGAAAAAGCAAGTTATGCACTTGGTGTAAGTATCTTTAAAAACTTCAAAAGCCAAGGCCTAGGAGAAATAGATATTGATCTTTTGGCGCAAGCCATGAAAGACGTTAAGCTCGGTAAAGACCTGAAAATAGCTGATGATTCAATTAATTCATCTATCAAAGCATACCAACAAGAAAAGATGAAAGCAGTGGGCGAGAAAGAGAAAAAAGCCGGTACTGATTTCTTGGCAAAAAATGGCAAAAAACCAGGTGTGACGACTACCGCTAGTGGATTGCAATATGAAGTCCTAAAGAAAGGTACAGGTGCTAAGCCTGCTTCTGCCAACGATAAAGTAACTGTCCACTATAAAGGTACTTTGTTGGACGGTACGGAGTTTGATAGCTCTTATAAACGCAAAAAACCAGCAACTTTTGGCCTAAATCAGGTCATTAAGGGGTGGACAGAAGGTGTTCAATTAATGAATACCGGGTCTAAGTATCGATTCTATATACCGTATGAATTGGCTTATGGCGAGCGTGGTGGTGGTGGCGGCACAATCCCTCCGTTCGCAACGCTTATTTTTGACGTGGAACTCATCTCTATCGGAGATGCACCCAAATAATTAATCATGTAGGTTTTCCTACAAAAAACTAAACAATGAACGAAAAACAAAAAGCAAGTTATGCGCTAGGACTTTCTATTGCTTCTAATTTGCAAGGTCAAAATCTTGGCGAAATTGATAGAAATCTTTTTATGGACGGGTTGACAGATTTTTTGGAGGCCAAGCCCTTTAAAATTGATGTCGAAGAAATTAATGATGCCATCACGGCCTACCAAACGAACCAAGCAAAATCTGCTAATAGCGGCGTCTTGGAAGAAGGGGAGAAGTTCCTTGCGGAAAATGCGAAGAAAGACGGTATTACAACCACAGAATCCGGTTTGCAATACGAAGTGATTGCTAAGGGGGCAGGAGCAAGTCCAAGTGCTACAGATAAAGTAACAGTCCATTATGTGGGTACGTTGCTTGACGGCACTCAATTTGATAGCTCGGTGGACCGTGGCGAACCCGCTACATTTGGCTTGAATCAAGTGATTCCAGGTTGGACAGAAGGGGTACAACTGATGAAAGAAGGGGGTAAATATCGCTTTTATATTCCCTACAATTTGGCCTATGGTGAGCGTGGTGCTCCGCCAACCATTCCCGGGTTTGCAACATTGGTATTTGAAGTAGAGCTACTGAATATTGGCTAATTTTAAGTAAACTACCAAGAAAAAGCGGAATGTCTCGAAAGAGATATTTCGCTTTTTTTTATCTTTCGTAGGGGAATGTGATAAGTATCACTATGTCAGGGTCTAAGAGCCCCTACTTTTGCATCATAACAGTATTTATGGACAACATAAACGAACCGACGCCATTGGAATTGGCCAAAAGCCGCCTTGCTTCTGCGGTTATCGGAAGCTTGACGCTTGGTCTAGCACCTTTTGCTCCACCCCATATTATTGGAAAAGTAAAATGGGTACTAGGTGGCGCGCATGGTATGAAGGCGTTGGATTGGTTTGATTTTGTACTACACGGAGCACCTTGGGTGTATTTGGTGTATTCTTTAGTGACCTACTTTCAGGTGAAAAAATAATTGGCCTTGCGGCAAACCAAAAATAATTGACATGAAAAAGAAGACTTCATTTAAGGATTTGGTGAATCGGCAGACACCTACTTTGGTAGAGTTTTCAGCTGAATGGTGTGGCCCTTGTAAGGCAATGGCTCCTATCTTGAAGGATGTGGCTAAGCAAGTCGGCGATCAAGCACATATTGTCAAGATTGATGTTGACCACAATCCGGCCATTGCGCGCAAATTTCGGATTATGTCTGTCCCTACTTTTATGCTCTTTAAAAATGGGAAGAAAAAATGGACTCAGCCAGGCATGCAATCAGCCAATGCACTGATTGAGATAATCAATAAGGCCAATTCCGATCAATTGTAGTCAGCACAGCTTCGTGCCTTGAAGGTTTTGTTCGCTTATATTTCTTTTTTTTGGTAATTGTCTTTACCTTGCTCTAGTTTTTATACTATGAGCGATTATTGAGTCATTTCTCTCAATAGGAATCATACATTTTTTGGATGAAAGTCATCAGATAGTAGTGCTGTCTCGGTCGACTTTTTCAGTATATTTGTTTTGCAAATAGCTTGACTTACTTGCAAAATAGAAACTAAACCCATTATTATGGTTATAGGTGTATTAAAAGAAACAATTGATAATCGTGTGGCTGTAGTGCCAGCTACTGTCAAGAAATTACAAGCAATTGTTGATGACGTTTGGGTCGAAACAAATGCCGGGCTTAATGCCGGATTTGTGGATGACGATTATCAACAAGATGGACATGTGAAGCCTCGAGCAGAGATTCTTTCCGGCTGTGATATTGTATTGGCCATTAATCCAATGTCCGAAGATGACTTGGGTCAAATGAAAAACGGGGCTTTCGCAATGGCTATGTTTGCACCATTTGCAGACGAAGACATTGTTTCTGTTTTGCGTAAGCATCAAGTGAAGGCCTTTAGCTTTGATATGATACCACGGACAACTTTGGCACAATCAATGGACGTCTTATCGGCGATGGCTTCTATCGCAGGCTACAAAGCAGTTTTGCATGCCGCTGACTTACTGCCAAGGTATTTTCCAATGATGATAACAGCTGCGGGAAGTATCAAGCCTTCTACAGTACTCATTCTTGGGGCCGGTGTGGCCGGATTGCAGGCTATAGCTACCGCAAAACGGTTGGGAGCAATTGTCGAAGCATTTGATGTGCGGGCTGCTGCCAAAGAAGAAGTTTTGAGCCTTGGAGCCAAGTTTATTGAGGTGGAAGGAGCCGTGGATGATAAGGATGCCGGTGGATATGCTGTACAACAATCCGAAGAATACCTCCAGCGTCAACGGGCAGAAGTTCAGAATAGAGCATCAAAAGCAGATGTCATTATTACAACGGCCCAAGTTCGTGGCCGAAAAGCACCAATTTTGTTGCCTTCAGAAACAGTAGCAAAAATGAAACGGGGCTCTGTAGTTGTGGACTTAGCTGCATCTACAGGTGGCAATTGTGCGCTTTCGCAAAATGACAAAACGATTACAACAGACAACGGGGTGATTATTGTTGGTGACTCTAATTTGCCAAGTACCATGGCTCAAGATGCCAGTACGCTTGTTAGTAACAATATCTATAACTTCTTGAACTATATCGTCAAAGACGGAACCATTAATATGGACATGGAAGATGAGATTATTTCATCTGCCTACATCACCAAAGACTAGATTTTTTATCAAAGAAAAAAAGAGCAATTATGGACTCATTGATGCAATTTTTTAGCAATAACCTACAGATGTTATACATCTTGTTGTTTACTATTATTCTCGGATTTGAGATTATATCCAAAGTGCCTACGGTATTGCATACACCGTTGATGTCTGGTGCCAATGCCATTAGCGGCATTGTTATTATTGGTGCCATCATATTGGTGCGCCATTCTGCTGCGGATGATTATTTTACGCTCGGACTTGGATTTGTAGGTATTGTACTTGGGATGATTAATGTGATTGGTGGATTCGCGGTGACCGACCGAATGCTAGAAATGTTTAAAAAGAAGAAGAAATAAACCAAGTCAGTATCACATTGAAAACGAAAAAATTCTAATGTTATGATTTTTGAAACATTCATACAATTGGCGTACTTAGCCGGCGCATTGTTAATCGTTCTGGGGCTTCGCAAATTAGGATCTCCGGATACCGCACGTCGCGGCAATATCGAAGCTGGTATCGGTATGGGAATTGCCATTGTTGCTTCATTGATAGCTCCTTTGTCCGGACAAGGAGACAATAATTATGGTTGGATTGTTGGTGGTGTGATTGTTGGTGGGTTGATTGGTTGGCTTGCGGCCAAAAAAGTCCAAATGACTGCAATGCCACAGATGGTTTCTGTTTTTAATGGATTTGGTGGCGCGACAGCGGTGGTGTTAGGGATGGTCGAGTTAGAGCATTTTTATTCTGGAACAGCCATGGAAGGCGGACAATTGATTGTAACCTTGTTGGCATTGATCATAGGAGGGGTGTCATTTACAGGTAGTATGTTGGCTTACTTGAAGTTGGATGGAAAAGTAAAAGACAAACATGTCACCTTTAATGGGCATAGTATTTTGAATATCATCTTATTGCTTGTTATGATTGGTGCATCAGCTTATCTGTATATGCAAGGACGTCCCGGAGGAATGATGCTGGCTGTAGTCGTGCTGATTATTAGCTTGATTTATGGATTTTCATTTGTGGCACCGATAGGAGGGGCTGATATGCCGGTGGTTATTTCGCTACTTAACTCTTTTACGGGGCTTTCAGCTGCTGCGGCAGGATTGATTTATGGTAATTTGGTGATGATAGTAGGGGGTATCTTTGTTGGTGCTGCAGGGACAATACTGACAGTGTTGATGTGTACGGCAATGAACCGTTCCTTGTTAAGTGTAGTATTAGGTGGTTTTGGTACGAGTACGGCTGCTGGCGCAAAAGTGGGTACCGATGGCCAAATTGTGAAAGAAATAGGCCTGAATGATATGGCTATTCAATTGTATTACTCTGATTCTGTTATTTTTGTTCCAGGTTATGGCTTAGCTGTAGCACAAGCTCAAAAAGCTTTGAAAGAGTTGGATGACTTATTGACCGATAATGGTGTCGATGTAAAATACGCGATACACCCAGTAGCAGGACGAATGCCCGGACATATGAACGTGCTTTTGGCGGAAGCTGATGTGCCCTATCCCAAGTTACTTGACCTTGAAGAAGCAAATAGTGCTTTTCCAAGCACAGACATAGTTGTTGTCGTTGGGGCCAATGACGTGGTCAATCCATCAGCCAAGGACGACCCGTCAAGTCCAATTTATGGGATGCCCATTTTAGACGTATTGGATGCAAAGAACGTCGTCGTAATCAAAAGAAGTATGAGCCCGGGATATGCCGGAATCCCTAATCCATTATTTTTTCATGCAAAAAATAAGATGCTTTTTGGCGATGCCAAAGACATTATAACTAAAGTCTCCAATGAAGTAAAAGGGATGTAAAGAAAGCATTATCTGGTGAAAAAAAAAGCAATTTGGGCGGAGACCCAGATTGCTTTTTTTATTTTTAGCTCATTTTTTATTTGGTAGATTTGAAATTTTTTTATATGTTTGCATTCGAGGATAGGAAATTTAATTTCTAATTGCCTCAACTATCAATCAATGATTTTGCTGGAATTGTTTTTTCAAAAGAAAAATAGGAATATCAAATGGATACTCAAGCAGGTAAGGCATTAGAGGCAAGGCTCAATGATGAGCATGTTGTCAATGCAATGAATAGAATATTGGATAGACTTGATGTTATTGAGTCTTCTTTGGATAAGCTTCATGAAGCTCCCGGAATGGTGAGCATGGTGGCCGATATGGCTGATGATGCAGTACGAACAGCTTCTAATAATGGAGTTGATATCGATGAGCGTTTACGCTCAGCTTTGGCGATTGCCGAGAAACTGACTGCTCCATCAATGGTAGACAAATTTGACCTGTTGATAGGGGCAATGGAACAGGCTCCGTCTATGGTAAGCATGGTGGCCGATATGGCTGACGACTTGGTGCGGACTTCTTCTAACCATGGTGTCGATATCGATGAACGATTGAGAGCTGCTTTAATAATGGCTGAGAAGCTAACCGACCCAGCAATGGTCGAACGTATCAATGCACTAATTTCTGCTGCAGAACAAGGCCCGGGAATGATGAGCATGATGGTCGATATTGCTGACGATACAGTACGTACTGCTGCTGAAAATGGCGTAGATATCAATGAACGCCTTTCTTCTGCTCTAATCCTTGCCGAAAAGTTGACTGCTCCCAAAGTCGTCGAACAACTCAACGGTATGTTGGGTATGATGGACCAAAGTAGTGGCTTGATGGCGATGGCAGCGGATAGTTTTGATGGTATTATGCAAAGTGCTATTGATAACGGTATCGATCCACAAGAGTTTGCTAAGCAGATGTTTGGGGTGACCACGAAGCTTGCGCAAATGATGAGTACCAATGAAATGCAAGAACTACTAGAAGGGGGCATGTTTGATGTCCAAACACTAAAAATAATGGGTGCTGCTTCTTCTGCACTCGTAGAGAGTAACCAACTACCACGCAAAAAAGTAGGTATGTTTGGGATGTTAAGAGAAATGAAAAATTCAGATATGCAAAGAGCATTAGGCTTTTTGACTACCTTTGGCCGCTTGTTTGGTAAAAAACTCGGCTGATTATTAACCATAAAATTGACAAAAATTTTTAATTATGGCACACCATCAAGTTATTGTTGTCGGAGGGGGTACTGCTGGTTTGGCAGTCGCAGCACTTTTGAGAAATCAAGAGAATCCACCAGAAGTCGCTATTATCGAGCCTAGCGACAAACATTATTATCAACCAATATGGACATTGGTTGGTGGCGGCGTTTTTGACCGTAGTATTTCTGAAAAGGATGAAGCTGACTTTATTCCTGAAGGAGCTACTTGGATTAAGGATTATGTCGAAAGTTTTGACCCACTCAACAACTCCTTAGCAACTAAGGATGGCACGACTTACTCTTATGACTACCTTGTTGTCGCTGCTGGTATCCAAATTAACTGGGACGCAATTCCTGGTTTGAAAGAAAGTGTGATGAAGCCGGGTACAGGTGTTTGTTCTAACTATTCTTATGATACAGTGATGTATACCTGGGAAAATCTTAAGAACCTAAAACAGGGTAGAGCCATCTTTACTCAGCCCAACACACCTATTAAGTGTGGCGGTGCTCCACAAAAAATTATGCACCTGACTTGTCACTATTTACAAAAGAATGGTCGCAAAAATAATGTAGAAGTCGTTTTCGCTTCTGCTGGCGGGGGTATATTTTCGGTACCTAAATACAAGAAGACTTTGGATAAAATTTTGGAGCGTAACAGCGTGAAAACAAAGTTTGGCCACAACTTAGTCTCTCTAAACCCAGAAAAGAAACAAGCCACTTTCGAAATATTAGAGACGGGTGAAAAAATTCTGATGGATTATGACATGATTCATGTTGTACCGCCAATGGGACCACCTGATTTTATCAAAAATAGTCCTTTGGCAGCTGAGACTGGTTGGGTGAGTGTAGATAAATTTACGACCCAGCATACTAGATTTGATAATGTATTTGCTTTGGGGGATTGTTCTAATTTGCCTACATCAAAGACGGGGGCAGCAATTCGTAAACAAGCACCTACAGTAGTCGCTAACCTGAATGCTGCCATGAATGGTAAGCCTTTGCCAGCAGCTTATGATGGATATACATCTTGTCCTTTGGTGACAGGATATGGTCGCTTGATTTTAGCTGAATTTGACTATAACAAAGAGCCTATGGAGTCATTCCCTTTCGATCAGTCACAAGAGCGGTATAGTATGTATGCCTTAAAAGCATATGCTCTGCCGAATCTTTACTGGCACGGAATGTTGAAAGGCCGGAAGTTCTAAGCTTCTCCCTATAAAAATAAAAGCCACTTGCATTTGTAAGTGGCTTTTTTTATGCCAACCTTGATTCGTATACTTCAGTTTGACAGTATCTCGGGCTAACGGCGGTAGGCTCTTAAACTTTGTAGTACAACAAACGATAAATGGCTAAGGGTCAAAGGTTTACAAAGATCTAGACCAGTTTCTTTATATTATACTGGAGTAAAGACACTCTGTCGAAAATATCATTAAGATGTAAATACAAGCTTTTATCTTGATTTTAAGCGATATCTCAATAACCACAGGGGACTAACGCCGAAAGTTGTTAGTATTGTTAATGCTTATTGTGCTGTAAAATTGGAATCAGTGAAGCTAGGGTTATAAGCGATGTAGATATACATCTTGCCAAGAGCCACCATCATAAACCTGTTGACAACCTGCGGACTGCAATTGGCTAAGTGCTTGGCTGCTTCTATTGCCGGAGCGACAGCATAGAACGATAGGTTTGCTTAGTCCCCTAAGCTTATCTACCTGTTGGGATATGGTATCCAAAGGGATGTTGATGGATCCGGAAATATGGCCATCCTTAAACTCTTCTGGGGTTCGCACATCAATAATAGTCACAGTCTCGGACTTGATTACGTCGTGTAAAGTCATTGTATTTATAATTTTAGTTAAGGAATTGGAGTCATATCCAATTCCTTAACTGAAACGCTTTTAGCGGATTATGGTTGAAAAACCTTGTAACAATTCTATTCTTCCATCTGGCATGATGGCTCTGAGTTGCCAAGCATATTGTCCAAGAGGTAGTGTCTCTCCACGGAAAGAGCCATCCCAGCCACTTGTCGCATCATTAATGTCAAAATCCTTGGCACTAAAAATTTGTTCTCCCCAGCGGTCAAAAACACTAAATGACTCAATAGTCACATCTGCTTGTCCTAATACATATAACACATCGTTTTCTCCGTCTCCATTAGGGGAGAAACCTGATGGTACGTAGATTTTTGTATGTTTGGCTACGTTGAAAAGCTTTTGAGCATCAGCCGTACAGCCATTTTCATCAATCACTCGCAAGTAAACATATTCTTGATTTTCTGGATTAGCGTATGGTGCGGGGCAGTCAAAGCAGCTTAGTGAGCCATTGCTTCCCGTAGACCATTGATAAATAATGGTACCAATACCATTCAATACGATTGGGTTGAGTTGTATACTTTCTCCATAATTGATTACCACGTTGGGGCCTAGATCTAGAAGGATGGGCTCTGGTTGATAGATTTCGGAAGAAGCATCTGTTGTACAACCTCGTGAATCTTTGATAACAACATTATATGGCCCGGCTACTAAGCCAAGTTTGGTTGCAAAAGAGCTAAATGGTGCTCCATTTACACTGTATTGATAGGGAGACGTCCCTCCTGTTGGGTTAATAGTGAGTCGCCCATCTTGACCACCATTACAAGTGACGTCCTTAGATTCTGTTGTGGCTAACAAAGGTTCACCGGGCTCAGTGATATCCGTAGACTCATCTTCTACACAACCACGTGCATCAGTCACGCTAAGGGTATATGTATCTGCTTCGACATCAACAATGTCCTCTGTTGTTTGACTATTACTCCACAAGAAGGTATAAGGCCCTTCTCCTCCATTCACGGTGGCATCAATGGCTCCCGTTAGCTCACCACTGCATCTAACATCTGTAACATCAAATGCTATTGTAATTGCATCTGGTTCATCAATATTTACATCGATAGTTGTGGTGCATCCATTGGCATCTGTGATGGTGACATTGAACTGGCCTTTCGGCAAATTCGTTGCAGTAGAACCCACTTGGTTGCTGGCTCCTGCATCCCATTGGTAGGTGTAGTCGGGGGTGCCGCCAATACCAACAATTTCCGCATTTCCATCGGCTTGGCTTTTACAGGTCACATCTGTTTCTTGGACAACATTTCCCGTAAGGGCAGCCGGATTACCAATCTCTATTGTTTGAGTCGCCGTACATCCTGTTACTAAGTCTGTTGCCGTTACTTCATATGTTTGTCCAGCAATCAGTTGGTTGGCTTCAACAGTCGTTTGGCTTGGAGTGGTATTCCATGAGTAGCTGTAATTCGCTAATGGTATTGTCGCTCCGGCCACTATGATCTCTTGGATAGCCGCTTTTCCCGTTGTGCCATCATGACACAAGGCAGGTGTCTGGCTGAGTGTTAACAGGATTTCGGGATACTCAGAAATTGTCGTTTGATCCGAATATACGCAACCTGCAGCATCTGTTACGGATACCGTATAATCTCCGGCAAGCAAATTTGTTATTTCTGAAGTGGTGGCATCGGTGGACCACAAATACTGATAAGGTGCTGTCCCTCCGGTTACATTTACCTGAGTGGTTCCATTGTTTTCTCCGAAGCAAATTATTTCAGAATTTGCGAAAGCTAAAATAACAGGCTCTGGTTGAATAATAATAATATCCAAAATAACCTGGCAGCCGTTAGCATCTTCAACAGTCAATTGATAAGCACCGGCAGGGATGTCTGTTAAGTTTTGAGCAGTGACAGTCGTATTATCCGGCAGCAAGTAAGTAAATTGATAAGGAAGTGTGCCTCCAGTAGCTATTGCTGTGATACTCCCGGTGCTTGCGCCAAAACAACCAATATGCTGAATGGTCGTATCGACCACTAACTCTTCCGGTTCGGCTACATCTATTGTGTTGCTTTGAACACATTGTTGATTGTCAGTAACTACTACTTTGTAAAGACCAGCCGGCAAGTTGATGGCTGTTTTGTCTGTCTGTAACAGTGGGTCATCCCATTGGTATTGGTAAGGAGGGGAGCCGCCGGTTACCGTTACGGAAGCTTCTCCGGTGCTACTTCCATTACAAGCTACATCTAGGTGGCTCATGTTCAAAACCATATCGCTTGGAGCATCAATCGTAATCGAAATTTCAGTAGTACAACCATTGAAATCTGTAATCGTGACGTCGTATGTACCGGCTATTAAATCATTACGTGAATCAGTAGTAGCCCCATTGTCACTCCATAAATAAGTGTATGGTCCAGTTCCTCCGGAAGGAGTAATCGTTGCGCTACCCGGGGCACCACCACAAACGGCGTCTACCTTTTCATAGGGTGCTAGAATTTCTGTTGGCTCGGTCAGTACTAATCCATCGGCTGTTGCAGTACAGCCTACATTGTCCGTGAGTGTGACGGAGTAGGTGTTAGCACTAAGGCCTGTGGCAGCGATGGTTGTCTGGTTTTGGTCGTCATCCCAAGCAAAGGTATAATCTGCTTGGCCACCAGTGATATTAAAAATAGTGATTTGGCCATTAGTCTCCCCAAAACAGGTTGGGTCCACAATTTGAGTTTCAAATGAAATTTCTGCATTTTCGGTAATGACTAAATCTCCGGCAGCAGTACATCCATTGTCATCAGTGACGATGTATGGATAAGCTCCGGCAGATAAAGCCGTAACGATGGAGTCTGTGCCGCTATTTACATCAAAAGAATATGGCCAAGATCCGCCAACAACCGTAATCTGTCCGGTACCTGTTGCATCCCCAAAACAATCGACCATTTGGGTCTCCGCAGCAGTAGCGATTAATTCTGTAGGCTCAACGATGGTGGTATCAAAAGGAAATTGACAACCAATATCATTATGAATGATAATTTGATAATCACCGGCAGGCAATCCGCCAAATATGCCCGTTGAGTTTGTTGTGCCACCTAGTTCAAAAGTGAAAGGTCCATCAGGGCCGGTTACATTTGAAAGCTCAATCGCACCATCACTACTCCCGTTACAGTTAACATCCGTAATGATTGTTGTGAAGGTCGGTTGGATACACTCCAGAGTTGTGCATTCGTGAATCCCAATTTTGGCAGGACATTCACCGACTCCCCGTATTTGAATAGAAACGGTTTGACCTAGAGCCAGGCCATTGACAGAGTAAGTTAATATATCGCCGATATCTTGCCAGCCAGCGCCATCAATGTTGATTTCATAACTGGTTGCACCTATTACGGCCGACCAGTCAAATGTGACAAAGTCCATTCCTACTAGCCCACAATCAATGACTGGAGCTTCTAAGGAGTCTTGTACAAAGTAAGTGATTTCATCAGTTACAGAACAACCATAAGTATCACTGACAGTAAGTGTATAAGTAGTTGTTTGGGTAGGAGTAGTAAGCATTGGATCCGGACAATCCAAGCAAGACAAATCATTGGTTTGGTCCCATTCATAAGTCAGCTTGAACAATGGCTCAAAGGTAATGCTCCACTCGAGTAGATGCCCTTCAGCTTGGTCTCCCCATTGGCTTCCCTGATCATCATAGACTAGTAATCTCCATTGGCCATTGGTCGGTGTTTCTAATCCACCGGCCCAAAAGTCAGAGAAGTTACCTTCCGGCAAATAATTACCGGTAAAGTATAAGTTATTAATACTCCCAAAAGGAACTTGGCCATTGGGAGGAAAGAGCATCTTTAAGGTATCCAAAAAAGTGGTGACATTGGCTGGGGCGGTAGGCGAGAAACACATCTCCATGTCTCTAGAGTTGTTGCCATTATCAGATGACAACAACAACGGAGTGTTGTTTGGTGGGAATAGGAAAATGTCTAAATCGGCATCCCACTTGTGGTCAATTTTAACACAAACACTGCGTATAACTCCTTCAGCTATCTCCGGTGGCTGTACACCAAAAACATTAATCCCGGCATTGACCGGTGGTAGGTCATTAGAGATTAGATCATTACCGGTGTAGGTGAATTTTGGGGCATCGGGTTCTGGTAGTCCCAAATCTCCATTAAGCTGTACCAGTGTGCCGCCATTCGTATTACATATCGAAACATCCGGCCCTAAATCAGGATTAACTAGTACGTTGTCCTTTATAGGGATATAAAGCGTATCCGTGGTACAGACATCTTTTTGCACGCTGATCCCTATGACTTCTCCATTTTCTACGATGCCATCTTCTAAGGCGGTGATTTCAAGAATAACTTCTGTACTACCAGCCGGAATAATTAATGGGTCACCCGGAGTAAATGAAGCTCCACTTTCATCAGCAATCGTGTAATCTGCTGGAAAAATGGCATTGCCTAAAATATCATAAGTAAGAGGTAGATCGGTGTCAAGGGTGTTAGGTGTTTTAAATTTTAATATCGCATTAGAACATCCTTCCACAATGGTACCATCGACACTAACGGTTTGCAAATCCGTGATGACTGAGCCAGTACCAAAGCTCTTGGCTTCTAAAAAGACACCGGAGTCATAAGCACTATCACCTGCATCGGCAATGGCAATTTTGATGTGGTATGTCTCGCATGGAGTGACGATGGCTTGCGCCGTAAATACATTCGTATATCCATCATAGACCAGGTTAAGACTTGATGAATTGTCATTGTAATACATCTGATAATTAGGTGGGCAGCTATTGTTGTCACTAATATTATTGATGGCCACATAGTCAGAAGTAAAGGTGTATCCGGTTGGGTCAGCCGGGTCAGGAATGAGCGCAATGTTTTTGGCATTGTTAGAAAAAGCTCCATTAATCCCTGGACCTGAGATGAAGAACCCAAAAATATCATTGAAGTCAGAACAAGCCCACTCAGGGTATTCTTCGGAAGCAAACACGTATCTAAATCGTAAGGTATCTGAGACAGGTATAAAGGTGATGTCATAAACTGCTACATCATTTAAAGATGCATTGGCTAGTTGGTCTAGGTCAGAGTCGTTAGAGTTTTCGAGTCCTATATCCGATAAAAAATCAGATGCCGGTGCAGAAACGCCATCGGCAGAACCAGTAGTCAACAAAATGCCATATTCAAGGCCAATGTCGCCGGTTGCATTACTGAAATAGCCAACTTGACCGTCTACTCCAGAATATTGGATGTCGGTCACGGTAACTCCATCGCCAAGAAATACATTAGAAATTAGCTCTTCTGGTGTAAATGATGCTCCTCCAGCGGGAACTACATCAATTTGAGCTAAACTTTGTGTGGTTGATAGCACTAAAATAAATAGAGCTAACAGCAGTTTTGTACTGTTCGTCATCGGTTGCTTGTTTGTTCTGGTTGTTTGCTTGCTCTTGGGAAGTCCGCACTAAATCTAGGAGAGAACTCAAAAATACGCCATTTTGTGGAGATAATCAATAAAAAATACAGGTTTATATGCATATTTTTTTTCAGAAAATGTATTTTATACCCTTAATCTATAAGATTTGCCTGTTTATCGAATAAATAATAGGCATATGATAGGATATTCCTACTTTTGTTGTTGGATGCGCTGTAGCATTTGTTAATCAAATATCAACCATGAAGAATTTTTTTGTTAAATCTACGCTTGCCGCTGCATTGGGCTTTATTCTGGCGATAATGACCATTTTTGGGCTTTTTATTATGATTGCGGTCTTTGCAGGGGGAAGCAAGAAGCCTAAGGTTGCAAAAGGAACAGTGCTTGTCTTGGATATGAGTAGTCCAATCCCCGAACGAACCAACAATATTGAATCCGGCAAAGGGCTTTCATTCAGTCTTGATGATGAAGCAGTTGTCGGCCTAGAAGATCTAGTAAGAGTTTTGGCGCAAGCCAAAAAAGACCCCAAAATAACAGGATTATTGATGAAAGGTTTGTATTCTCAAAACGGGAGTGCCACTCAGTCTAGACTGCGGCAAGCTATTCAAGATTTTAAAACATCCGGAAAATTTGTAGTTGCTTATAGTAAATTATTTACGCAAAATGCTTATTACTTGGCGTCTGTTGCGGACCAAGTATATATGAATCCACTTGGCAACTTGGAGCTTAGGGGGTTTTCGCGGACTACTGCTTTTTACAAAGATGCTATGGATAAATTGGGTGTTAAGGCTCAAGTTTTTTATGCGGGAAAGTTTAAGAGTGCGACAGAGCCATTTCGTTATACACACATGAGTGAGCCAAGCAAAATTCAGGTAAGGCGCTATATGTCAGGGCTTTATGATGTGTTTGTGGAGGATATCGCAGCATCAAGAAATATGACTGGTTTGCAATTACGACAGTATGCGGATACGCTTTCGCTAAAACAAGCCCGCCAAGCTTTGGAGATGGGATTGGTGGATTCTTTGTTTTATAAGGATCAGTTGCAAGCTAATTTGCGGCAACGCATCGGCCTAAAAGTGGATGAAAAAATAGAAACTATATCTATAGCAGATTATTTCTCCACCTTTAAATGGGATTGGCAAGGGTCAAACAAAATTGCCATTGTCTACGCTGAAGGAACTATTGTTGATGGTAGTGGGGATGTCGGCAAAATTGGGGATAAGAAGTATGTTAAGATTTTGCAAGAAATTAGAAAAGATGACGATGTGAAAGCTGTTGTGATGCGTATTAATTCAGGTGGCGGTAGTGCTATGGCCTCTGAAAATATCTGGCGTGAAATTGAATTAATCAAGGCGAAAGGGATTCCCGTAGTCGCTTCCATGGGAGATGTAGCGGCTTCAGGTGGCTATTATATCGCTTGTAATGCCGACAAGATTTACGCCGAGCCAAATACTATTACCGGGTCCATTGGTGTATTTGCCATGATCCCTAATACAGCAGATTTAATGAATGACAAGCTGGGTATTCATTACGATACCGTAAAAACCAATGCGAATGCAGTACCCATTAATGGCTATTTTTTGATAGAAGGGCAGAATGCCGTCATGTTTCAAAATCTAATTGATACCATGTACGCCACATTCTTAACCAGAGTTGGTGCCGGGCGTGGGCTAAGCGTAGATTCGGTTCACGCAATTGCTCAAGGGCGAGTATGGACAGGTGTTGATGCAAAGGCTATTGGCTTAGTGGATGACTTTGGGAATCTAGATGATGCCATTGCTCAGGCTAAATCGCTGGCTAATATAGAAGAGAGTATGACAGTTGAGTATCCACGTGTCAAGTCCCCACTACAACGCATGATGGGTAAATTGTTAGGAAAAGATGTCTCTGCTTCTATGCGTAAGCAACTCATCAGAGAAGAGTTGGGTGACCTCGCTCCGGTGTATGAAGAGTTAAAATCAATCAAGGAAATGAAAGGCATCCAAATGAGATTGCCTTGGAGTATCTCTTTTTAATAATTAGCGTTGCGCTGAGCACTTTTGATGATTTCTTTTGGGAAGCCATATAGCTCTAAAATCTTAATGGCATTCCGAGTTTTGAGCGGCCCAACTTTCAGTTGGTGGTCAAATTGTAACTTGTCATCTATTACGTTTTCTGTAAAGTGAAATTGTGCAAAATTATGTTGTGAAAGTAGCTCTACCAATTCAATATCATGTGTGGAAACGATGACCTTGTGGTGTTGGCCTAGATAGGTTAGTACAGCTTGGCTTGCTGCAATTCGCTCCACCGTATTTGTGCCTTTAAATAATTCGTCAAGTACAAAAAGACAAGGCGTACTATTGGCAGATTTGTCTATTAACTCCTTGATTGTCAGTACTTCTACAAGGTAGTAGCTTTTTCCTTCTAGCAAGTCATCGTTAATTTGGATAGAAGAGTAAAGCTTGAAGAATGGTGCTTTATAGGCTTGCGCAAAACACAAATAAAGCGTTTGTGCTAGCCAAGAGTTGATGGCGAATGCCTTGATAAAAGTGGTCTTTCCGGACATGTTGGAGCCGGTTAAAAGCAGGCTTTCATGTTGTTTTAATCGGATGTCATTGGGGATACAAGAATCTATCAATGGATGTGTGATTGCTTGCGCAAAAATAGATCCATCAGATGAAAAAGTTGGTTCGCAAGTGGTTGGCTCACCGGTCATTAGGGAGGCCGTTGAGATGGCGACATCAACTTCTCCAATAAACTGAAATAATTGATCTATCTCGGCTTTATTATTATCAATTGCGCCCAAGAAGCGAATAAATAAAATGTACTCTAAGTTGAATTGAATTTTGAATAATTCTACGACGTACCAAGTTAATAAAAGGTATTCATTATTTAATTTTTGGTTAAATCCTAGAATTGTTGTCTTTCTATTTACGGTGTCTAAATCTCGAAGAAAATCAAGATTTTCAAAATGTGACTGGATGCTTGGATGTCGGCTAATTTGTTTTGCCGTAAGGTTGGTTTTGCGGAGCTGGACGATTCCGTTGAGATAGGATTCCACTTCGGACTTGTTGCGATAGTGCAAAAGGAAATTGATCATAAAAATGGGCAATAGAAGTAGAAAAAAAATGGGCTTACCCAAAATGCCTAGAATCAAAAAAGTGATAGATAGACTTGATAGTACGTAGGCCAACCAAAAGAGAGCTGGTTTCTTGGGCGGCTTTCTGTGGAGTAAGCCTTCTAAAGCAAAAGAGTCAAGTTCCGAAAGCTGGATTTGCGTTTGTATTCGAAAAGATTCATTTTCTAGAAATAATTGACTGAGTTTTTTTGATTTGCGTAAGCACTTAATGCTTTGTATCGTTCGCAACTTAAAATAGAGATATTGTTGGCCAATACCAGAAGAAGTCCGGTCAATATATTGGAATAAGTCCTTGAAATTCAGGTCATTGCAAGTTCTGTCAGAGATAACATGAAAGGTGTCTGGTGGGCTTGTTTTATGTAGGAAGTATCGTTCTATTTGGGAAAAATAGAATTGATTCCAAGAACCTTTGACTTTACCCCAGTTTGAATGAAGTCGGTCTATGCGTTCTTTTTTCTTTCTACGACTAGCAGCGATAGAAAGAATGATGGCTCCCACTAAGATAATAAGAATGACTACGGGAATAAGAAAATTGGTCATTAGGTGTTTTTCAATAAAAGCTAAGTTACAAGGAAAAGATGAAAACATCTATTTTTATAAATATTTTCTAGGTCTGAGTTGTGATGGTGTGGTCATTTAGCAGCAATAACTTAAATAAAACACCGTTTTAGCGATATGAAAAATTGGTTTGTTTTATTTTTGTTAGGTTTGACTATCGTCTCGTGCCGTCGAGAGCCGGAGCGGGCTTTTTTATTTGAGACAGAGTATCCGATTGATTTTACGATTCCTGCCGGGATCGGTCCCTATGTGGCGCATTATTTTGAGATTCAAGACATTCAAACTTATACGGATTCTTTATTTGCTTTTCATGATGTTGACAAAAGTGATGTCGAAAGCATCCTACCACGAACAGGAAAGATGACAGCTATTTTTTTGGATGTAGAGTATGATTTTATCAAAAGTATTGAGATTGAATTATATGACGAAGTGGATGGTGTAATAAAAAGCTTACCGGCTTATTATCGCGACCCTGTACCGGCTCAGACGGGTAATGTGGTAGAGCTGGTTGCAGAAGAAGCTGATTTACAAGAGTTTATGATGGAAAAATTTATGAATGTTCGAATCAAGTTGAAGCTTTATGCGGCTGCTCCCCAAACGATTGAATCTAGGATTGTATTAAAATTTGCAGTGAGATAAAGAGAAGGTTGTATAAAAAAGGGCTGTCTCCGGTAGGAGACAGCCCTTTTTTTATAATAACACGATGGATTTATTTTCGGCCACCCTTTAAAACGTCTTGAAGTTTTTTGAGTTCAGTCCATTTTTGGGCTTTAGCGAGTTTTGCTTGTTGAGGCCAAGTGGCCGGGTTGTGCATTTTGTAGCGGTTTCCGGCAGCAGCAAGGATGGTGCTGATTCTTGCAGGCTTAGTAACGGCCAATTTGGCAAAAGTCTTGATGCCCGCATTGGTAAGTAACTCTGCAATTTTTGGCCCAATACCTTCGATTTTTTTCAAGTCATCGGGTTTGACGACTCTTCTGACAGCAGGTTTTCTTATTACTTTTTTGATTACTTTCTTACCTGTGGGTTTTCGGGTGATTTTCTTAGGCGTCTCCTTTTTTACAACTTTTTTTGTTGCCGGCTTCTTTTTGGGAGTGGCCTTTTTCTTAGGTGTTACCTTCTTCGTTACTTTCTTTTTGGGAGCGGCCTTCTTTTTTACAGCTTTAGCTTTTGGAAGCTCTCCTTCGTAATAGTATTCATCGATGACAAGGCCATCGCGCCAAGTTCGGCGAATGATTTCATGCCAGACTAATGGTGCGCCCCAAGTAGTGGAAAACTCAAAAGTGAATTTGGAGTGTGTGACATTTCCGGTAACGGTCTGCCCGTGGAGTTCAATTTTGTCAATTTTTTGGACTAGACTAAAAAACTTAATGAGCCACTCTCTTTTTTGGGCTTTATCTTTGGAGCGGTCACCGGCATCACTGTGGGTCACCACGTTTTTGTCAAAAAATCGGTCAAATGCATCAATAATGTTGCCTTTGACGACCATCTTGTCTAAGCTTTCTAATTTTTTCTTAACACTCATGAGTTTGATTTTTGTTTTGCGAAAGCATCGCTTGGCAAAGATAAGAAATATTTTTTATTTGTTAACCTGAGTTCGATTAAGGATTTGAGATTCAGTTTTCTATCCCGATAGCTATCGGGATAGAAAATTAAAGCAGAA